>PVHT020000793.1:3077645-3227887 GCA_004024745.2 Catagonus wagneri | reverse complement strand
TCTAAGGAATTTTTTATTTCAGTGATTGTATTTTGCATCTCTTCTTGTTTAATTTTTACAGCTTGTATTTCTTTGCTCAGTGTTTCCTGTAAATGATCAATCTTTGCCTCCAGTCTATTTCCAATGCCTTGTATCATCTTCAGCATCAACAGTCTAAAGTCTCTTTCTGGGAGGCTGATAATCTCCTCATCACTGAGCTATTTTTCTGGGCTTTTCTCTTTCTCCCTTATCTGAGTTAGAGTTTTCTGTCTTTTCATTTTTGTAGGTTTTTGGTGCCGTGACCTTTGTGTCAACAATAGAGTTGTAGCCTCTCTTAGTTCAGGTGTTTGCCTCCCCTGTGGCTAAAGTTGGTATGGAGGGGGCTTGCTGTAGGTTTCCTGATGGGAGGGAGTGATACCTGCTCACTGGTAGGTGGGGTTGACTCCTCTCCCTCTGATGGATGGGGCTTTGTCTCTGGATGAGATTAGAGGCTGGCTGTGTGCCTGAGGGGTCTTTAGGCAGCCTGTTTACTGATGGGTGGGGCTGAGATCCCTCCTGAATTGTTGTTTGGCCTGGGGCTTCTCAGCGCTGATGGGAGGGACCAGATTTTTCCCAGAAATGGCCACCTCCAGAGAAATGCAGGCTGCTGAATGTCCCCGAGAGCTTCACCTCCAATGCCCTTCCCCCACAACAAGGCACAGTCACCCCTGTTTTCCCAGGAGATCCTCCAAGAATTGCAGTCAGGTTCCACCCAGATTCCTCTGGAGACTGCTTTGCCCTGGGACCCAGTGCATGTGAAAGTCTGTGTGTGCCTTTCAAGAGTGGGGTCTCTGTTTCCCCCAGTCCTGTGAAGCTCCTGCACTCAAGCCTCGCTGGCCTTCAATGCCAGATGCTCCACGGGCTCTTTCTCCCTGTGCCCGATCCCCAGGCGTGGGGATTTCCCGTGAGGCTCAGAACTCTCAGTCCTGTAGCTGAGTCTCTGTGATGCAGTTACTTTCCAGTCTGTGGGACTTCCCACCCGGGAGGTATGGGCTTGCTTCTATCGCGTAATCGCCCCTCCTACCTCTTGATGTGGTCTCCTCTTTGTCTTCTGGAGCAGAGTATCTTTTTTGGAAGTTTACAGTCCATTTGGTTGAAGGTTGCTCAGCATTTGGTTGTATTTTTGCTGTTATTTGGGAGAGAAGTTGTGCTCCAGTCCTTCTATTCCGCCATCTTAATCCAATCCCTGTATATGTAGTTCTTGTCGTGGCTTCACGGTTAACGAATCCGACTGGGAACCATGAGATTGCAGGTTCGATCCCTGGCCTCGCTCAGTGGTTTGAGGATCTGGTGTTGCCGTGAGCTGTGGTGTAGGTTGCAGATGTGACTCAGATCCCACGTTGCTGTGGCTGTGGTGTCGGCTGGCGGCTACATCTCCTGTTAGACCCCTAGCCTGGGAACCTTCACATGCTGCGGGTACGGCCCCCAAAATGACAAAAGACAAGAAAAGTAAATAAAATACTTTGTGAAATAACTAATGAGAATCAAAGGACAAGTGACAGATAAAATATTTGCGAATAGCATATCTCACAGTAGACTTGTATCTAATTTAGACAGTTGATGCTTGAACACGTGGTTTGAACTGTGGGGTCCACTTAAACATAGATGTTTTTCAATAAATACTATAGTAGTATATGATTCATTGTTGGTTAAATCCACAGATGTGAAACTATAGATATGGAGGGCAAATTGTAAGTTTTTTTTTTTTTTTTTTACAGATTTTTGACTGTGCGGAGGGTGGCACCTCTAACCCCAAGATTCAGGGGCCAGCTATATAAAAAACTCTCAAAATTTAAGAGATTTAAGAGTAGAAAGGCAAATAGGCCATTAAAAATGGCAAAATATTTCACAGACACAGCACCTAAAAGATATAAGAATGACAAATAAATGCATGAAAAGTTGTTCAACATTCTTAGGCATTAGAGAAATATAAAATAAAATCACTGTAATACAACTGTATAACTATCAGAATGGCTAAACTAAAAATTACTGACTATACCAACAGCTTACAAGAATGGAGAGCAACTAGAATTCATACTGGGTAAGCAAATCAGCGCAGTTACTTTGGAAAACAGTTTGGCAGTTTCTTATAAAGTTAGGTATATACTTACCATGCGATTTAGCACCTCATTCTTTGTTACCCAAGTGAGCAACCACTAAAAGAGCTATACAAAGAGATACATTCAAAATGTTATGGAAACATCAAAATGGAATTTTAAAATATGTTAAAATAACCTATAGGAAAACATGAAAAAGAGAAAATATAAACAAAATAATAGTGAACTGGAGCCCTAACATATCAATAATTACATTAAATGTAAGTGTTCTAAATATACCATGTTAAAACAGAGATTAGAATGGATTTAGCAATATGACCCAACAATATGACCCAGTAGTATAATACTGTCTAGAAGAAACTAACTTTAAATGACATTGGCCAGTAGAAAATAAAAAGATGGCAGATAATAATCATGCAAACATCAATCAAAACAATGTAGGACTGTCTATATTAATACCAGATAAAGTAGATTACAGGGAAAAGAAAATTACTAAGGGTTACAGCTTTGGGGAGAAAGATGAGCAATTAAAAATGCTATTGTTATCATATCATATTTAGGGAACATGTTATCATTACGACCTAATCACTGTTGATGTTAATCTTGATTACCTGTATAAGATATTGTTTTACAGGTTTCTAAACTAAGGTACTTTTTTTATACTACTTTTTGATTGTGCTCTTTGTAAGGAAGTCACCTTGCACAGTTCACTCCTTTTTTTTGCCTGCACCTGCAGCATATGTAAATTCCAGGGATTGAATCCAAGCCACAACTGCAAATGACCTACACCACAGCTGTGGGAACACTAGATTCTTAACCCACTTTGCCCCTCCAACAGTTCACTATATATATATATATATATATATATATATTTTTTTTTTTTTTTTTTTTTTTTTTTTTTTTTTTGTCTTTTCAGGGCTGCACTCACAGCATATGGAAGTTCCCAGGCTAGGGGTTCAATCGGAGCTGCAGCTGCCAGCCTACACCACAGTCATAGTAACGTCAGACCTGAGCTGCATCTGTGACCTATACCATGGCAACACCGAATGCTTAACCCACTGAGCAAGGCCAGGGATTGAACCCATGTCCTCATGGATACTAGTCAGGTTCATTACCGCTGAGCCACAATGGGAACTTCCAACAGTTCACTCTTAATAAGAGGAAAGTTATACTCCATTTCCCTGAGAATGGAGTATGTATAAAAATTACCAGAAATTCTACTCTGGTGATTTATCTATTCTCCCCCACTTATTTATTTATTCATTCAGTAGTCTATTTGTCTTGTCAGTATGAACTTACAGATATTTGTTTTATCTCTTGATTTATAATCCAGTACTACTACATGTGTTGTTCAGATTGTTCCAGATTTGGCTATTGGAAGCTCTTTCAGTTGGCTCTTCTATCCCTTTGAAAAACCCAAATCGTTGAGTTGTTTGAGCACTTTCTTATTTCCGGGCACTACAAGATGCTCCAGATTCATTTTGTATATTTACTGCCCTAGTTTTAGAATGAGCCATTTATCAAAGGATAATTCCTCTCGCTGGAGAATGGTATTAGAAACCAAGATCTGGGTTTCCATAGTCCAGTATCACGTGAATCATCCTAGCCTTCTCCCCTAACTTGTATATAACTTCCTACCCTAACAGTGAAAAATCTGGCTTCCCCCTTTTGGCACCCATTTTTAATTGTTCAGTTCCAACACAGCTTTATAGTGCTTTAAGAATTGTTAACCTGAACCCCGATGGGAAAGAATTTTAAACATTAGAAGACACAATGCCTTTAGTCCTGTAGACTTCATTTATTTCCAAAATTACTTAAGTTAGCACTTTTCTCCTGCCCCCTTCAGTGAGGTTGTTTTGTACATTTGTAATAGTTAGATTATTTTGCCTCAGCCTGCATTGCATTCTGGGATCTCAATCTACTAAATGATTTTTTTTAATTTACATACATTAAAGTTCATTCTGCTGTAAAGTCCTGTGGGTTTTGACAGATGCATAGTGTCATGTATCCACCATTATAGTATCACACAGAATAGTTTCACTGGCCTAAAAAAATTCACTGTGCTTCTTCTATTCAACCGTCCCTTCTTCTTAAACCTGTGGCAACCGCTGACCTGTTTATAGGCTCTACAGTTCGGACTTTTTGAGAATGTCTTTATAAATTGGACCATATAGTACATAGCTGTTCCAGACTAGGGTCTTTCCTTTAGCAATATACATTTAAGATTTATCCGTGTCTTTCAATGGTTTGATAGTATATTAATTTTTATCGCTGAATAGTATTCTATTGTATGGATCTATAACTAGTTTCTCATTCCTCTATTGAAGGAGATGGTGGTGGTCTCCAGTTTTGGGCTAATTAATTATGAACAAAGCTGCTATAAACTTTGTGTGCAGGTTTTTGTGTGGACTTACATTTTAATTCATTGGGCAGATACCTAGGAGTGTGGTTGCTTGATAATATGGTGAAAATATATTTACCTTTGTATGAAGTTGTCAAACTCTTCCAGAGTGACTATACCATTTTATATTTCAGCATTAGTGAATGAGTGTTTCTGCAGCACTGCCTCCTCAGTAGGAGTTGATGTTGTCACTGTTTGGATTTTAGTCATTCTAATAGGTTTGTAATGGTATCTCACTGCTGTTTTAATTTGCATTTCCCTAATGAAAAATGATGCTGAGCATCTTTTCATATGCTTATTTACCATCTGTAGATCTTCTTTTATGAGCTGTCAGCTCTTTTGCCCACTTTTAAATTGGATTACTTGTTTTCTTAATGTTGAATTTTAAGAGTTCTTTGTATATTTTGGATACAAGTCTTTTATCAGCTCTATGTTTTGACAATATTTTTTCCAGTCTGTGACTTGTTTTATCATCTCTCAACAGTGGTTTTTCACAAGACATTTTCAATTTTAATAAACCTGAACTTACCACATTTTTTTCATGGGTCATAATTTTGGGGGTGTATCTAAAAAGTCATCACCCAGAAAACAAACATAGGATCACAGAGATTTTTCCCTATATTTTATTGTAAAAGTTTTATGATTTAAAATTTTACATTTAAAGTCTCTGATCCATTTTGAGTTACTTTTTGTATGAAATGTAACATCTGGATCTAGGATTTTTGTTGTTCTTTTTAATATATGGGTATTCAACCATTCCAGCACCATTTGTTGAAAAGATTATCCTTTTACCACTGAATTGCCTTTGCAGAAAAATCAGGTGCCCATATTCTTTTGGGTCATTTCTAGGATTTCTGTTCTGTTGATCTATGTTTCCTTTAACCAGTACCACTCAATCCTGAATATTATACCTTTATAGTAAGCCTTAAAATTAGGTAGTTTTCACTTTTCCACATTTGTTCTTCAGTCTTGTCTTGGCTGTACTTTTTACCTTTCCACATAAACTTTGGAATCAATTTGTTGATAATTAATAGCTTCCTGAGATTTTGATTGTGTTCTATAGATTGGGTCAGAAAGAACTGACATCTTAAGTCTTTTAATTCAAGAACATAGGATATCTGTGTATTTGTTTAGATCATTTTGATTTCTCTTATTGGTGTTTTATACTCTTCACATAAAGGTGCTATACATTTTTGTTGGATATCTACCTAAGCATTTTATTATTTTTGACATTTTTGCAATTTTTTAATTTCAAATTTTGATTTTTCATTGGTGTATAAGAAAACAATTGATTTTTATATACCTTTTATCCTTTGGCGTTGCTATACTTATTGGTTCTGGAAGATTTTTGTAAATTCTTTGAGGTTTTCTAAATAAACAATCATGTCAACTGTGAATAAAGACAGTTATTATTTCTTCCTGCCAATCTCTATACCTTTTTTTTTTCATATCTTACTGCACAAATTAGGACTTCCATGATGATACTGAGTATGAGTGACAAGAGGGACATCCTTGCCTTGTTCTTGATCTAGGAAGACAACATCCAATATTTCTTCATTAAGTAAGAAGTTAGTTGTAAGTTAATAAAAACGTTCTTTAACAAATTGAGAGAGTTCCTCTCTATTACTATTTTGCTGAGAGTTTTACTTTTTGAAAATCAAGAATGGGTATTGTCATATGCCTTTACTGTATTAGTTGATATGACCATATAATTTCTTCCTTAGCCTCCTAATTTGGTGCATTACATTGATTTTCAAATCTTGAACTAACCTTGAATATCTGGAATGAGTCACACGTGCTTACACTATATATTTTAGTTCATACGCTGTTCAATTCAGCTTACTCATATTTGTTGACATTTCAAATTAATATTCATGATGAGCATTAATCTGCTATTTTTTTAAAAAGATGTCTGTATCTGGTTTTGGCATGAGGGTAATACTCGCCTCATGGAATTACCTAGGAAGTGTTCTCTTTGCCTCTACTTTCTAGAAAATATCTTCTTTAATTATATGGTAGAATTTATCAGTGAGACCATCTGGGCCTGGCACTTTAATTTTTGGAAGGCTATTAGTTGTTGGTTGTTTGTTTCTTTAATATATATAAGGCTGTTCACTTTATTTCTCTTCTATAAGTTATATTCACCTATTTCACGGAATTGACCTATTTCATCTAAGTGATCAAAATTATCATAAGATTTTTCATATTCTCTTATAACCCTCTTAATGTCATTAGGTCAGTAGTTATCCTTCTTTCACTTATGGTATTGTTAATGGGTGCCTTTTCTCTGTTTTCTTGACTGGCCTGGCTATAGGTTTATTAATTTTCTTGATCTTTTCAAATGACCAGCTTTTAGCTTTGTTGATTTTTCTCTATTAGTGTTCTGTTTTAAATTTTATTGATTTCTGCTCTAATAATCATTATTTATTCTGCGTGTGTTAGGCTTGATTTGCCTGGTTTATGAAGACAAGACTAAGGTTATTGATGCTTGATTTTTCTTCTTTTCTAATGTATACATTTAATGCTATAAATTTCCCTCTAAGCTCTGCTTTCTCAGCAACATTGCTAAGTTTTATTTTTATTTTAGTTAATTTGAAAATGTATTTTTAAAATTTCACTTTGGACTTCTTACTTGACTCCAGGGTCATTTAGAAATTTCCAAATATTTGGGGACTTTCCAGCTATTCTCCTGTTAACTGATTTCTGATTTAATTCCTTTCTGGTCTCAGAGTATACTTTGTGTGACTTCTATTCTTTTAACTTTGTTAAATTGTATTCTGTGGCCCAAAATGTGTTCTGTGTTGATGCATGTTACATGTGAGCTTAAGAATTTCTATTTCAGTGTTGTTGAGTATTCTATAAATAGTTACACAGTATTTATAAATTCTCTAAGATCAAGTTGATAGTTCTGTTCAGTTCTTCTGTATCCTTACTGATGTTTACATGCAGTGCAGATGCCTTAGATTATTTCCAGTTCCTCCCTTTTAGATCAATTAAGAATAAATTAAAATACATAAAATACTTAATTTTTCTTATTCTCTACCTCTTCCTTTATGTTGACCCTTTCTTTATACTGACCTATATCATTTTCCATCCTCATGAAGAACTTCTAACATTTCTTAAAGGGCAGGTCTATTAGCAATAAATTCTCTTAGTTTTTGTTTGTCTGAGAAAGTATTTCTCTTTGACTTTTGGAGAATAATTTTGCTCTATATAAATATCTCGGTGGATGGATTTTTTTTCCTTTGAACACTTTAAATATTTCACTCTGCTTTCTTCTTCGTCGTGTAGTTTCTGACAAGAAATCTATTTTAATTCTTATCCTTGGGCCTCCACAGATGAGGTGTTTGTATTTCCTTCTAACGTCTTTCAAGGTTTTTCTTTGTCCTTTGTTTTCTGTGGTGGTAATGGAATATCCTTAAGTGCTTTTTTGTTTGTCTGTCTGGTTTTGGGGGGGAGGAGGCTTGGTATTTGTCCTGCTTGGTGTACTCTGAGATTCCTAGATCTGTGCTTTGATGCCTGTTAATTAGTTTTGGAACATTCATAGGAAGTATTTCTTTTTCTTTTTTTTTTTAATTTGTTTTTTTAGGGGGGCACCCACGGCATATGGAGGTTCCCGGGCTAGCGGTCTAATCGGAGCTGGTAGCATCCTGCCCACACAACAGCCACAGCAACCCGGGATCAGAGCCGTATCTGTGACCGACGCCACAGCTCACAGCAACGCCAGATCCTTGACCCACTGAGCGAGGCCAGGGATTGATCCTGCAACCTCATGGTTCCTAGTCAGATTCATTTCCGCTGTGCCATGATGGGAATTCAGGAAGTATTTCTTTACTGTCTTTTGTTCTATTCTCTCTTTCTTCTCTTCATGTTATTCCAGTTATACATATGTTAAATATTTTTTGTATCCCACATTTCTTTGATGTTCTAGGTCTTTTTTTATTTTCTGTTTATGTTTCAGTTTGTGAGGTTTCTATTGACACATTTTCAAGTTCAATAATTCCTTCCTTGGCAGTATGCAGTCTAATGATGAGTACATGGAAGGTAATCTTCATTTCTCTTGCTTTCTTTTTGAATTGTAGAATTTATTTTTATCTTTGTGCTCATGTTATTCATCTATTTTTGTATGTTGTTTACTTTTTCCCTTAGCACCCTTAACATATATTTTAAATTCTCAGAGTTATTTAAATTATCTGACTGATCATATCAACATCTCTGACTTATCTAAATCTGCTTCCAATGATTGGTTCATCATTTCACACTGTATTTTTCTCTTCTTTCAGTTTGACTTGGTAATTTTGTGTTAAAAAGGCTAGCTAGACATGTGCTGAGTAATAGCAATTGATATCAATAGGACTTCAATGTTTTAAAGTGAGGATTTATGTTAATATGGCTGGAGACTTCAAATTCCTCTACTATTCTTACTTTTTTCTCTTTTTATAGGGTCTGTGTCTTGCAGCCCTCTCAGTTGCAATCCACTCTTATTGCAGTGTACCCCTGTTGGTGTGATGGCTAGGTGTTGGGAGAAGGTATTCTGTTGTCTTCCTAATAAATTTTAATGTTTAAGAGGGCCAGTTCTCAGGGTTACGACCTTTACCTGTGTTTCTCCAGTAGTACAGTCATTTTCCTCAGGTCCACACTTCCTTCCCTATCTGCAGGATTCACTGTCTATTGCCTGTAAGTTCTGACCTCTGTTAACAATGTTCACTGCCCCATTCTCTTTGTTGATTCAGGAAGGGCTGGAGATGACTAGATGCAGGAATTTCCTTCTTCAGTCTGAGATAAAGCTCTACCAAGGTTGTTTTCCCTGACATGTGGGTCTCTGTTATGGAGAAGGATCTGAAAATATTTCACAGTAGTTATTCTTCCCTTCCCGCTGCCAGAGTCATGAGAAGATCATTCTTGAATCTTCACTTTGAGAATCTGTAGTGTTCCTGAAGTCAGGATGCATGAAAGTGTGAGGGTCCCCCTATGACGGCAGCCCTCAGGGGTTGCTCCTTTTCAAAGTGGTTCACATTGAGCCTGCAGCAATTTATTGAAATTACCTTTTAAGAAAGCTAGTTTAGGGAGTCCTCACTGTGGCTCAGGGGAAACGAATCTGACTAGTATCCATGAGGATGCAGGTTCAATCCCTGGCCTTGCTCAGTAGGTTAAGGATCCAGCATTGCCATGAGCTGTGATGTAGGGCACAGATGTGGCTTAGAGCCCATGTTGCGGTGGTTGTGGCGTAGGCCAGCGACTGCAGCTCTGAATGAACCCCTAACCTGGGAACTTCCATATGCCATGGGTGGGGCCCTAAAAAGAAAAGAAAAAGAAAGCTAGTTTATGATTTTAGTGACTCCTGCTTCAGATAAGAATATTCCAACTGTGTCTCTCTGGATGCCCCCATCTGTCCACATATCCAGGTAGCAGTTTGACCTACCACCTCAGTTCTCTGACAGATTCAAGAAAAATTCTTGACTTTCACTTTGTCCAGCTTTTTCTTGCTGTAAGGATGGTATGACAGCTTCCAAGTTCATTTTCCTCTGATTAAATCTTCCAGAAATTTGTACCAAAAAACCCCACTAACTGTAGTATCCATTTACTCCTAGTTTGATTAGAAATAACGTTTTTAGCTAAACTTTCTCAGTAAGGAAATCCTAGCATTTACACAGTTCTGTGCTATAAGTATACTAAGTCAAGAAGTTACACTGGGTCTAGATCAAGAGAGCAGAGCTCACCTCCTCCCACGGGCACACCAAAATTACAGCTACTTACAGAGCATGCATCTCTGAGAGTGACCTGAAGACTAACAGAAAGATTTTCCACACCTAAAGGTATAAAGACGGAGCCACAACAAAACAGATCGGAGGCACAGAGCTGTGCTCTAGCCGGGACCCACACCCTGGATATGGCAGCCCGCATGTGGGAAGAAAGTCATAACTATGGAGTTCCTTCCCAAGGAGTAAGAAGTCCAGTCCTTACGTTGGGATTCCCAGCCCCTGGGTCATGAACCAGGAAAATGAGCCCATTTAAAATGTCTGGCTTTGAAAAACAGCACAGCTTACTTCAGGAGAACTGCAGGACTGTAGGAATCCAAGACCCTGCTCTTAGAGGGTGCACGCAGAACTCACTTGCTCTGAGTCCCAGCACAAAGACAGCATTTTGAAAGGTACTCGGGTCAGGCCCAATTGCTGATCTTAGCCTCCTGGAGTGGCAGGAAGCAGCTAAGACTGTCTGTGAGAACTGAGATGCTGGCAGTGGCCATTTCCGTGATCTTGTTGTACATAGTGACATTGGTACTGACAGGTACCGTTTTGGAATTCTTCCTCAAGCCCGTTAATACTGGGGGCCTGCCCCATTCACCAGCATGCTTGTGGTAGTCATATGCTGCTGGATCTTGCTGCCAGCTGTGTTGAGGGCCTGTCCTGTCCATAGGAGAACCAGAGTAGTAGCACACCACCAACCACATGGCCAGTCATGCACATGGGTAGCAGGGCACACTGCTGTATCTTACAAGCAGCCACACTGGGGACCTGCCTCATCTACCAGCATGCCCACAGCAATTGCGTGAGGAAGGATCACACCTCAGCTGGGGGCCAGTCACGTGTACCAACATGCCTGCAACAGTCGGTCCTGCCACAAGAGAAAGGCATATACAGCCCTTGTGGGGAACACCCCTGCTGCACCTGAGGTGGGTATGCTCCTGGGCTCTGCAGATCTCCTTTATAAGTTCACTTCATGATCAGGAGATGTACTAGACCTAATACAAAGAAATGAACACAGAGAATTGGGCAAAATAAGAAGGCGGAGGAATATGTTCCAAATGAAAGAAGACAAAAGCTTAGAAAAAGAACTTAACAGAGATACACAATCTACTCAATAAAGATTTCAAGGAAATTATCATAAAGATGCTCACAAAACTTAGGAGAAAAATAGATGAACACAGTGAGAATTTCAACAAATAGTTAAAAAACATAAAAACTAATCATCTGAAGAATACAATAATTAAATTGAGAAGTACAGCAGAGGGAATCAATGGTATAGTAGGTGACCTAGAATAACAGATCAGTGAGGCGAACGTGATAACCTCTACACTACGGAAACAACTTAGAATAACTGATCAGTGATCTGGAAAACAGTGGAAATCACCCAAGGGACCTAACTAGAAATAAAATTATGAAAGAGGAAATCTCACTGGTAAAGGCAAACATATGGTAAAGATAATGGACCAACAATTTATAAAGGTAGTATGAAGGTTAAACAACAAAAGTAGTAAAATAATCTATATGTACAATAAGCTGTTAAGGGATACCCAAAACAAAAATATATAAAACCTAAAATTAATACAAAACATGGAGAGTAGGAAAAATGTAGGACTTTTAGAATGTGTTTGAATTTAAGAGATTATCAACTTAAAAGTAGCTACATGAATAAGCTGTTATGTATGAACCTCATGGTAACCACAAACCAAAAACTTGTAATAGATACACACATAAAAAAGAGAGAAATGAATTCAACCACAAAACTAAAGATAGTCCTCAAATCACCAGGGAAGAGATCAAGAGAAGAAGAAAGAGAAGAACTACAAAACAACCAGAAAGCAAGTAACAGAATGGCAGTAAACACATACCTAACAATAATTACTTTAAATGTAATAGCGCTCCAATCAAAAGACATATGATGGTTGTGTGGATTTACAAAATAACAAAACAAGACCCGTTTATATGCTGCCTACAGGATACTCACTTCAGAACTAAAGATACTCACAGAGTGAAAGTGAAAGGATGTAAAAAGATATTATGAAAATAGAAACAAAAAGCTGGAGTAGCAATACTTAGACAAATAGACTTTGAAACAGAGACTCTAACAGTAGACAAGAGAATTACGTAATGATAAAGGGATCAATCCAACAAGAGTTTATAATATAAATATGTTCTCAACATTGAAGTACCTAAATACATAAAGCATAGAGAAATAAGCATTAGCACAATAATAACAGGGGACTTTAACACCTTACTTACATCGATGGATAGATCATTCAGACAGAAAATTATGAAACATTGGACTTAATGTTATAGAGATGAACTTCAATATATACAAAACATTTTATCCAAAAACAGAATGCATCTTCTTTTCAAATGCACTTGGAACATTCACCAAGATGAACCACATCCTATGTCAAAAAACAAGTCTCAGTAAATGTAAGAAGGTTGAAATGATACCAAGCATCTTTTCTGACTACAAGACATAAGACTGGAAATCAAGTACAAGAAAAAAACTCCCCAAAATACAAACATGTGCAGTTGAAAGAACATGCTACTAAATGTCCAATGGGTCAAAGAAGAGGAAGTTAAAAAATACCTTAGACAAATGAAAATGGAAGCACAAATTTCCGAAAATCCACGGGATGCTGCAAATGCAGTTCTAAGAGAGAAGTTATAGTGACATAGGCCTACAGTAAAAGTCAGGAAAAATCTCAGATTTTTACCTCACACATGAAAGAACCAGAGAAAGAAGAACAATCAAAGTCTGAAGTTTGTAGAGGGAAGGAAATAATAAGAGTTGAAATAAATATAATAGAGACTAAAAAGACAATAGGAAAAAAACAATAAAACCGAGTTGGTTCTTTGAAAAGATAAATAAAAGCAACAAACCTTTACTCAGCCTTATCAAGAAGAAAAGAGAGAGCACCCAAATAAAATCAGAAATGAAAGTAGAAATTACAATTGACATGATAGAAATACAAAGCATCATGAGAATACTATGAACAGTTATATTTCAGCAAATTAGACAACCTAGAAGAAATGAATAAATTGCTAGAAAGATGTGATCTTCTAAGACTAAATCATGTTAAGAAATAGAAAATCTGAGTAGACTGATAAATAGCAATGAAATTAAATTAGCAATCAAAAAACTCTCAAATGTCTAGATGAATGGCTTTACACGTGAATTCTACCAAACATTTTAAGGAGAGTTAATACCTTAATCTTTGAAATTATTCTAGAAAATTGAAGAAGAAACACTTTCAGACTCATTTTACAAGGCTCGTATTACCTTGCTTCCCAAACCAGGCAAGGACATCACAAAAAAGAAAGAAAGAAAGAAAATTGCAGGCTGAAATCCTGATGAAATTAGATGCAAAATCCTTAAAGTATTAGCGGATGTAATTTCATAGTACGTTAAAAGGATTATACACCATGATCAAGTGGATTCATTCCAGAAATGTTGGTATGGCTTAATATCCATAAATCAGTCAATACTATATATCACATTAACAAAATGATGGGTAAAAATAATATATTTCAAGAGATGCAGAAAAAGCATTTAACAAAATTCAATATCTATTTATGATAAATATTCAACAAAGTGAGTATAAAGAGAGCATATCTTAACATATTAAAGGCTGTATATGACAAACGCACCGCCAACATTACAGTCATCAGTGAAAAGCTGAAAACATTTCCTCAAATATCAGAAACGTTGTAGGATGCCCACTTTTGCTACTTTTATGTGATAGAGTCTTAGAAGTCCTAGCCACAGCAATCAAACAAGAAAAAGAAATGAGGTATCTAAACTGGAAAAGAAGTAAAACTGTCATTGTTTGCAGATGACATGATGCCATATATAGAGAACCCTTAAGACTCCACCTAAAAACTATTTGAACTGATAAATGAGTGAATTCAGTAAAACTGCAGGATACAAAATTAATGTACAGAACTCTGTTGCATTTCTCTCCACTAATAATTAACTATCAGGAAGAGAAATTAAGAAAATCCATTTATAGTTGCATCAGAAAGGATAAAATACCTAGGAATAAATTTAGCCAAGGAGGTGAAAGACATGTATTCTGACAATTACAAGACACTCGTGAAAGAAATTGCAGGTGATACAAATAAGTAGAAAGGTAAAACGTGCCCATGGATTGGAAGAGTAATTTGTCAAAATGATAATGCTGCTCAAGGCAATATATAGATTCAGTACAATCCGTACCAAAATGCCAACAGCATTTTCACAGATCTATAAAAAATAATCCTAATATTTTTATGGGAACACAAAAGACCATGAATAGTCAAATTTTTGAAAAAGAACAACAAAACTGAAGGTATTATGCTCCCTGATTTCAGATTATGCTATAAAGCTGTAGTAGTCGAAACACTGTGGCACTGGCACAAAAACAGACATACAGATTGATGGAACAGAATAGAGAGCCCAGAAATAAACCAATGATTGTATGATCAATTAATCTGTGACAAAGGAGGCAAGAATGTAAAGTGAGAAAAAAAGCCTCTTCAGTAAATGATGTTGGGCAGACTGAGGAGCTACATGCAAAAGAATGAAACTGAATCACTTTCTTACATACAAAGATAAACCCAAAATGGATTATAAACTTAAATAAGACTTGAAACCGTAAAACTCCTAGAAGAAAACATAGGCAATAAGCCCTTTGACATAACAATATATTTTTGGATTTATTTCCTCAGGCCAGGACAATAGAATTAGAAATAAACAGATGTGACTGTGTCAAGCTAAAATGTTTTTGCACAGTAATAGAAACCATCAACAAAACATAAAGGGAACCTGTTGAATGGGAAAACATATTTGCAAATGATACATTTGATAAAGGTTAATACCCAAAATATATGAAGAACCCATTCCACTTAATATAAAAAAAAAAAAACAATCTGATTAAAAAGTAGGCAAAGAACCTGAACAGACATTTTTCCAAGAAGACACCTAGATGGGCAACAGATACATGAAAAGATGCTCAATAACACTAATTATCAGGGAATGCAAATCAAAACCACAATGAGATATCACCTCATACCTATCAGAATGACTATTATAAAGAAGATAACAAAGAGTAAGTATTGGTAAGGTTGTTAAAAAAAAAGGGAACCTGTGTACTCTGTTGTTGGAAGTGTAATTTGGTGCATCCACTGTGGAAAATGTGATGGAGGTTCCTCAGAAATTTTACAAATACATCTGTTATATGATCCAGTGATTCCACTCCTGATTATCTAGCCAAAGACTGAAAATTTGAAGAGCTGTATGCACTTGTATTTTCATTGAATCATAATTTACAGTAGCCAAGATATGGAAGCAATCTAAATGCCCATCTACAGATGAGTGGATAAAGAAGATCACACACACAGTCCACTGTGGAATATTGCTCAGTTATAAAGAATAAAATCTTGCCATTTTCAACAACATAGTTGGACATAGAGGATATTATGCTAAATTAACTAAGATCAAGAAAAACAAATACTATGTGATTTTACTTATATGTAGGATCTGAAAAACAAGTAAATTAAAGGGAAACAGATTCATAGTTATGGGGGAAAAAAAAAACTCATAGTTGACAAAGGGGCTGGAGGGTGGGGAAGCAGATTAAAAGGTACAAACTTCCAGTTGTACAATAGATCCGTTATGGTGAGGTCATGTACAGCATAGGGAACACAGTCAGAAACATTATAACAACTTTATATGGTGACAGATGGTTACTAGACTTATTATAGAGACTATTCCATAGTGTATATACATGTTGAACCCCCTCTGTTACCCACCTGAAACCAATATTGTATGTCAACCATACTTCAGTTAAAAAAAGAAGTTAACAGTCAAGTGAAAGGCCAGAGAAATGAGTCAGAAATCTAAATATTCTCTCCTGCCTTCCCTCCATCCCATCTCATATTTTACTTTCATCCTCGAGACCTTTCCTCTCCCCACGCGTCCCTGAACTGAGATAATGGTTAAAGATTCACTCATAAGACCTTGTGGAATTGAGAATCGGAAAATGTAACTGACTCAGCTGAGAATACAGGGCTAGCTAATAATAAGCGAGAGAGGCAGGGCTTGAATCCAAGCTGCTTTGTCTTCCTATTTCTCATTGCAGCTGCAGTGTGTGACTGGTACAAACGGGCTCCCAACCGAAGTCCACAACGGGGTCCCAGCACTCATAGAAAAGAGAACTCTCCTCTTAAGGGAAGCAGACTTGACTAAGGATATAGAATTTGTTCAAGGGCTGGGCAAATAAAGAGATGAGGAATGTTTTTCTTTGGAGTTTCTGACCAAACTTACAGCTTGGAACTGTAAGAGGTTTTCTTCCAAATAAGAGTTACCGACCACTGTAGAGACACTGTATCTCGTAATATACGGTTTCGCCCTCTACTACTAATAGATTGTGATTCGTGATTAAGGACACATGAACTGGGTTACTGGCCAAGAACCTGAGTTGGTCTTACCTTATGTCTGATTCATAAATGTTAATTAGAGCTAAATTTTTCTTACCTCTATGTTCCCGTTACTTGTTCAAACTTCTCATTTAGGACTCATTAGCTTGCCACATATATTTTAGGTATTATATTACATTGTATATAGTGTTTTCCTATACTATTATATATTACGTATCTGTTTTATACAATATTGTATTTTTAAGCATAATTTACCACTGTATTCCCAGCACTTAACACTGGACCTAAGCCCTTAATTGAGAGCCAGGTTTGCCTGTGAAGTTCTAAATGCTTTTCTCTGATTTAATGTTGAGGAAAGTGGATGCTTGTATTCCCTAAAACCTTAGTTGGTTCTATATGAATAAGACTGTAGCTTGAACTGCTGCTGGAAATGTTCTTCCTTGTGGGGGCGGTTGTCCCCATTGGCTAGAATGAGGATCCCAGGTGACTTTTTGACGCAGGGTACAGATTCTTGTCTTTTGAAAAAAGTTCAGGGTTTATTTGGGAAGTTTGAGGCCCTGGGGATTTGAATTTGCTTAGCTTGATGTCTCTAGTACATCACTGTCCACACTGTGAGTTGCCCCTGGGGGGCGAGGTACTCTGGCTAAACAGAAAATGCCGGCCAACTGGTGCAAGCTGAATTCTACCTTCGCCTTTTTCTGTTTTAGCCTTACTGTCTGTACCAGGGAGAGCCTTATCCCTGCCGCCTCCTCGGGATTGTTCTGAGGACCTAATGAGATAATGTCCGGGAAGCCTTTTGCGTTGTGGGTCGCTTTATCGAAGAGTTTGTTTCCCACAAAGTGATGCTGAGCATGAGTTGTGACCAAAATGATCCTGGCTAACAAGGCGGATTCCTCTTGGGATGTTTATTTTATTTTATTTTATTTATTTATTTATTTATTTTTGCCTTTTGTCGTTTTAGGGCCACACCTGCGGCATGTGGAGGTTCCCAGGCTAGGGGTCTAATCGCAGCTGTAGCCACTGGCCTACACTACAGCCACAGCAACGCAGGATCCGAGCCGCGTCTGCAACCTACACCACAGCTCACGGCAACGCCAGATCGTTGACCCACTGAGTAAGGCCAGGGATCGAACCCGCAACCTCATGGTTCCTAGTCGGATTCCTCAACCACTGCGCCACGACGGGAACTCCCCTCTTGGGATGTTTTATCAATCCAGCCACATACTCAGCGCCTGGAACTAACTGTTCAGTAGCTCAGAAAAAGTTCTGTGGCCAGTTCCTTGATGGGGTGACAAGGCCTATTGACAACACTTGATTCTGTAGTGTCTGGCTGTGAAGCTATTCCATTCAAACCAGGTTTCTGGAAAACCTGGGTGATTAAATATGTTTTAGAAGTCCACAGTGATAAGGGATTCTGAATGATGCCCATCAGCAACCACATAGCCTTCAGCCCCAAGAGATGGCCCCGTAGACGTAGATCAAGACAGCCTTATTGCCCAAGTAATGAACATTTATTTCACTGAACCTCAGCATGCAGGACCCTTTAAAAAATATCCCAAGGCTTATGTCTTTATCATTAAATACTAAGCACACTTTGTCCGTTTCGCTATCACATCTTATTACGGTGGGTTCTCCATAAGCCCATCTCACCTGAAAGCCTGGGAGCTCCCTTATTCAAGGCATAGTGCAGAGTTTATTTTTATATTTTCTATGTCTAGCACCATATCTGGCATGCAGTAAAGGTTCCGTGAATGTTTACTGAATGACTGTCAAACCTTTTTGCCTGCTTTTAATTATTCATTTTTTTAATTTGCCAGTTAACAACATCTCTTAATTTTAGCCGATTTTTTATTCTTAGGGAAATTTAAGTATAGTTTGATTTTTGCCATTGCCACTATTGATCCTGAGAGAGGGCCTGGTAGTTCTCCTATGATCTGAAAAACAGATAGCGTGTGCTGTTTGGGTCTCTGTATTTTCTTTTGAAGGCTTTTCTGAATAATGAACCCACCCTTATAATTCTAGTGGAGGTTGCGCCCTGGGGCATTCATGCCCCTAAGACTAGGGTCTAGCCTAGTTACTGATTCACAGCTAATTCCTTGTTCTCACTGGGTACTCATTTGAATCCCAGACCCAGAATCTGCTTGAAACTCTACTCCCAGCTCTCTGGAATTTTCTGATTCAGCCTCATCATACGCGAATAATTATTTCTGTGTGTTACTTCCAAATACTCTAGTCTCATGCTCTGTTCCCCCATGATTTTCTTGGCTTGGAGTCTATAGATTCATAGAACTTAGATGTCTCAGTGGAGCTAAGTAAGGACAACAAGGACGCCAGTATTTCACAGGGATGCCTCAGAAACTGAATCCTAGTTTTCCCGAATCTTAAATGGTTCCCATAGTCCGAATGTCAAAGCCAGATTTCCGTAATTCAACATTCAAGGCCTTCACAGTCTGACGCCAACCTGCCCTTCTGATCTTCTGTCCCTCCATTCCCTTTGTTGTGCTCTGGAGTCAGCAGACTGAATCACTGGTCATTTCCTCAACACCCCTCTTGCTTTCATACATGTGAAGATACCACTCTTTCTCCTTGCATTTCTTTTCCTTCAACAGCTTGTCTATCAGACAATCTCCCAGGAGTGTTTTAAAATCAGCCCAGGAGTTCCCTGGTGGCTCATTAGGTTGAGGATCTGGCACTGTCATTGCTGTGGCTCTGGTTACTGCTGTGACACGGGTTCGATCCCTGGCCCGGCAGCTTCTGCATGACATGGGCATAGCCAAATAAAAACAGAAACAAAATACCGGTCCCGATTACAGATCACCTCCCCTCTGAAGACTTCCCTCGCATCTCCAACAGAGTTTCTTTTTCTTTCTCTCTGCCTCCCTCTCATCCCGCTTCAATCTTTTGTTTATATCCCTGGACATAAAGAATTGAAACTGTATCTTTCAATGTTTGTCTTTGCCACCAGACTCTTGAGCTTTGTGAAGGCAATAGGGGTCTTTCATCTTTCTTTCCCCAGGATTCAGCACAGAGCCTCGTTCATCACCATTGCCCATTAAATGCTTTCTGAATTAAACAGCAGCTGAAACTGACCCTAGAGGATCTTGGAATGTGCCCCCAAATGGCTGTGAATGTGCCCGACAAGATTTGTAATTGCAAGGATCTCTAATTAAACTGTCTGTGGTCACCATCTTTACTAAGCGGTTTTGCTGGACGGCGAGATGAATTAAAGCAGCTGGGAGAGGAAGTGTATTTCCCCTGGGCTATCTCATTGTGAGGCCACTTTTCCTGTCCACACAGTGATTTATTACTTGATATGCCATGTACAAACAGATTCCAGCAGGGACTCCAGTTTGAGAAATTCTCATGCTCTTAAGTAGGATGGAAGAATGAACATCCTAGATTCTGTTTTTTTGTTGTTTTTTTCTTTTCCCCCTCTGTTGTCTTCATTAAGTGGAGAGCCACAAGGAAACCAAAAGGTCAATGAAAAATCCTTGGCTTACACTACCATTGACCTTTTCCTCAGGCATATCCTGTCCCTGTTTGTCTAATTAGCCACAAAAACAAGGCTAACACTTTATTCAGAGGCTTTATTTAAAGCTTTCATGCTCCCAGTTGGATGCTGTTAACTGTTCCTCTCTTCGCTGCCTCCTCCTGGGCCAGGGCTCTGGGAGCTAAGTAAGCGTGGCTCTACACCTCATGTTCTTGCTTAGAGTAGATGCGAGGAGCCTCAGAAGAAAGGCTCCCACGTTGTCAGGAAAGCTTCCTGCCAATGGCCCGCAGCAGGGCATCCTTGACCTCTTTGTTCCTCAGGGTGTACACCACAGGGTTCAGCAGGGGGGTGATGACCGTGTAAGTCACTGAGATCAGCTGGTCCTGGTCCTTGGTGTTCTCGGACTTGGGCTTGAGGTAGGCAATGGAGGCACAGCCGTAGTGGACAATGACCACGGTGAGGTGGGAGGCGCAGGTGGCAAAGGCCTTCTTCCGGCCCTCGGCTGAGGCGATCTTGAGGATGGTGGAAACAATGAGGACGTAGGAGATGAAGACCAGACCCATCAGCACAACAAGCACCAAAACACTGATGATCAGTGTCAGGATCTCATTGATAGTGGTGTCAGTGCAGGAGAGCTTCATCACAGGGCGGATGTCACAGAAGAAGTGGGCCACCTTTGTAGCACAGAAGGGTAACCTGAATACAGACGTCACCTGTGTTGTGGCTACAATCAGCCCAATGCTGCAGGCCCCCCACCCCAGCTGGGCACATACCCTCTTGTTCATGATGACTGTGTACCTCAAGGGGTTGCAGATGGCCACATAGCGGTCATAACCCATGGCTGTGAGCAGGAAGCAGTTAGTGATCCCAAAGGTCACAAAAAAGAACATCTGTGTGGCACAGCCTGCCAATGAGATGGATCGGCTCACGCCCACAAGGCTAGACAGCATCCTTGGGAGAATGACCAATGTGTATATAGTCTCTGAAGTGGACAGCATGCTGAGGAAGAAGTACATGGGGGTGTGGAGATGATGATCAATGCGGATAATGGTCACGATGGTTATGTTACCTGCTAGGGTTAAGATGTACAGTGCAAGAAACACCACAAAAAGAGTGAGCTGGTGCTCATGGAAGCTGGAGAAACCTTGGAGAGAAAACTCAGTGGTGAGCGTGTGGTTCTCTTCATTGAGTGGTCACTAAATCTGAAATGTAGAAGAATGAAAGTTACATGATTTCAGGAAAGCCGTTTAATCACATTTCTGAAATTGACTGAACTTTGTTCCAAGTGGATTAAAGTTAATCCCTGGGTTTACTTAATTTTCCCTAAAATATTTTTGTTCTGTAGCCCTCTATTGCAATTTCCTATGCAATGCATCCCAGAATCATATAAGCTTTTCCCCCTCACTATATAACTGTGTGCATTCCCATGTAACCTTACTCTTTCTTCTTGTCATGTGGAAGGCCTTGTTTTTCTTTCTCCTTTTTTTTTGTTTTGTTTTGTTTTTTGGTCTTTTCAGGGCCACACCTTTGGCATATGGAGCTTTCCAGGCTAGGGGCGGAATCGGAGCTATACCTGCTGGCCTACGCCACAACCACAGCAACATGGGATCCAAGCTGTGTCTGTGACCTACACCACAGCTCATGGCAACACTGGATACTTAACCCACTGAGCAAGGCCAGGGATCAAACCTGCATCCCCATGGATGCTAGTCAGATTTGTTTCTGCAAAGCCACGATGGGAGCTCCTTCTTCCTCTTACTTAAATCATCCTCATTCTTCAAAGACTAATGCCAAGACTTCTCTTCCATCAGCACATATCGTGCTCTGAAATTTTTGTGTTTATTTGGATTATTGTCAACCCTCCTCAGTGCAAACATTCTTTGGCTTTATGCCTTTTATGCCTGCGTATCTTACGAGCTCAAGATTATGTATGAATTTGATGCTTAAGAGCACTTTGTGTAGGGACTGACTGGAGTCTTCTTTTACTTCAAGACTATGAGTCATCTGCTTGCACATCATTTAGGAAGCAGTAGCAAAGCAGATGCAGAAAGGTTCATCCTGCTTTCAGGAAGGAAAAGGTGAATCTTAACCAGTTATGTCTTCTCCCCGTGGCTGTCTGAATGACGGAAGTTGACTGACACTTCACAGCACCTACTCACGTATAGTGTAAACTATGCTATGTCTTCATCTTCTCTAAACTAGAAGGCAAATTTATAGCCAATACAATGTTGTAAGTAGACATACACCTGTTCTGCTGAGGTAAACAGTTGTACCAGGGCAGGTGTAGCAAACTCAAGCATTCCTCATCTCAAGCAAACTCAGACCCTGAATATAAAAAATAGATTTACACAAAAGATACATCATTGTGTTGAAGGATGGGGCTCAGCCCAATTCATGTAATATTTCACATTTTTGTGCCTTTAGACAGCAAACTCCTGGAGGGTATTTAAATTGTATTCCGATTTCCTTATGCATATTCTGGAAAAAAAGCCTTTTTGCATAAAGTAAATCACATCAGTGGTGAAGGTTAGTAGGCATAGAGACCTCCTTCAAGTTTATAAAAGATTATTTAAGAGAAGGTGGCGACCAGCTATTAATCATTTACACTAGGAAAGCTAAAAGAGAGTAAAGGTACAACAGAAAATATTTCCCATTAGGGAAAATCATTTGACACTCAAATATGCTGCTAAAGACATTTATCTTCTGTGAGGCCTCTAGGCATAAACTAGGCAGTGGTCCAGCCACAGGGCAGTATGGCACCTCTACCATAAAAAATGTGTGTCAGCTTCTGACTGTGATAATGATGGGCATGGGTGCTGCTGGCAATTAATGGTGCTCCGCGTCCTGCAATACATGTGACGTTCCCACCCAAGGAAAAATTGTCCTATTCCAAATTCCAGCAGGGCTTCTCCTGAGAAACTCTAGGCTAGAGCGTCATCCGATCTGGCTGAAGTCCGTCTTGAGGTAGAAGCATGGCCACTATAACCTGGCTATAGCATCCTCTGCCCTGGGGACCCAATAATTCTTCCAAGAAAAGCAAGGGAAGGAAGAGCAAACACAACCTTATTAAGACCTTCTCCATCTGTGACAAGAGCTGTTACACTGCAGTAAATTAAAGTCAGCCCATGAGCACTAAGCCCTGTTTCAGCCCCTTTTCTAAAGAACACTTACACGTGACTGCCTGGCGCTGAGGTGCCACAGAAGAGCTGGGCTGGGGGGGGGCTGTGGAGCAAAGGTGGGAATGTTGGGCTCCCTTGGCCCCAGGGTGCAGGCCAGGGCTGAGCCAGGTAACCGGAAGGGCCTAGGACGGGCTGAGGCTGAGCGCCAGTGAATAAACGCGCTCTAGCAGGAATGTGGTCAGACTTGGGCTGCAGGCATCCTTGACAGCCCCTCTGTGGGGAGAAGTCTTCCAAGCCAGAAAAGATGTTCCCCCAGGAGCAGCCAGTGGGGCCTCTAGAGGTGACTCCCCAAAGAAGTCCTGAGAGACACCCTGGAGCCGAGAGATACAGACAGTGGGCACCCGGGGGCTCATTATGTGTGGGGCTCATTTACCCAGTCCCAGAGTTGGCATTCTGGGAGCCCGGGGGTAGTTCTTCCTTCAAGTAGAAAGAGCAGTAGAGGAAACTAGTTTGTGTTCAACATCACTTGTTTGAATGAGCACACTGTAGCTAGCCAGTTAGCTCGGTTGATTAGAGTGTGGTGTTAATAATAATGACATAATAAGTAGGCACATTGTGGGTTTTTTCTTTCCTTTTCTTTTTTGTAATAGATGTGCCTTGGAAATCCGTAGTTTACAAATCTAGGCAGCTCAAGCTTAGATCTCAGGAGGTTTAGGCCCTATTTCTTTTCTCTTTCCTTTCTTTCTTTCTTTCTTTTTCTTTCAGGGCTGCACTCGTGGCATATGGAGATTCCCAGGCTAAGGGTCAACTTGGAACTGTAGCTGCTGGTCTACATGACAGCTACAGCAATGCAGAATCCAGGCTGTGTCTGCGACCTACACCACAGCACATGGCAACACCGGATCCTTAACCCACTGAGCAAGATCGGAGATCAAACCTGCGTCCTCATGGACACTAGTCAGATTCATTAACTGCTGAGCCACGACAAGAACTCCTAGGCCTTCTTTCTTACAGGCAGCATCTCTAACGAGTTTAGGAGTTTGCTTTTATCTTTGGAATGAAGTAGTCGATGTGGCCCTGGGTCTTCAGAAGGAAGTGGTCACCGCCTGTTTTTCTGCTCCTGTGGCATTCAGAATTGGAAGAACTTTGTCTTTAGATCCTCTCTCCTGGGGTTTAGGAAACAGAGATGAGCCTCTGAATGCTACTCAGAATTACCTCCCTTTCTCCATTTGGCAAAGTCTGCTAGTGTGTGAAGACCCAATTCTGAATTTACTTTCTGCTGAAGACTTTCCATGAGTTTGCTTATTGCTTCTATAGCATTTTCTTACTTTAGCAAGTGGTGCTTATCTGTACTCATTCATTCTTCAAGTGCTAAGCATGGGGCAGGCCCTGTGCTCGTTGGTGGACCTGCAGAAATGAATACTTCATGAACCTTTGAGGAGCTCACCGTTTAGTTACAGATGATAGACAACTTAAACTGCAGTAAATGCCACGTATAAGTGGGACCAGGAAGAAGGCAGTCCTGGATTAGACTCAGGTTGATTACAGAAAACATGGTGTAGCTAAAAATAAGAACAGTCTACAAACGATTTTAGAATATTTAGACTTTATATCGCTTTGAAGGGCCTGTCACATGATTTCACTTAGCCCTCCTATTCGTGGGCTTCAAAGTCCCTGAGCAACTAACCTCTAAAGGGTCACCAGCCTTTACCATTAGCTGCCCTGCACGCTCTTCTAATTGGTGATTTGCTTCCATGCTGGTAAAAAAAGATCCTCGTCCCTTGAATTTGGTAGATTGATCTGGCAGCAGGATAAAGATGGATTTGAGGTTAGTGAGAAGAGGTAGGGAGGTTGCTGACACAGCAGGTCAGGCCATTGGTAACTGGGACTGATCTAGAGGGGTTGACAACGGCTCATATCAGAGGGACAGATGGGACAGACGTGTGAGATAGGTGGATCAATAGGGCTTGTAACTGAATCAATGTGTAGGTCAAGGGAAAGAACCAGTCATTTCATAAATACTTTTATCAGATTCATTCATGTCAACTCCCTGATTATTCACAAGTGTGTGCAGCTTCCTCTTAGATAAGATAAACAAATGATCTTTATATTAATGTTCTATCATTAGACATGATGGTGGATCAGGGACCTCAGTAGGAAAGGAGTAGGGTTGGGCAAAATAGATCAGTGCTTTCTGATGCCGTTGCTTTGGACAAATTAGGAAAATTTTGGAAATGGGGCACTGGGTCAATGGCTTAAAATGTGGTACTTGGTTAAAAGAGATTTGCAGTTCCCAGATGAGCTAATATTTATTGAACACTTTCACAGGTTTTTGTCTCACTTAAATACTCCAAATGGCCCTATGAAGTCAGTAGTACTGTTTTCGTTTTACAGATGAGAAATTATGAGGAATGTATTGCTCCATCAATAGTACATCTACTGGAATTTGGTACTAGACAGAAATGAACATGCGTGCTGACTATAGAAACAAAGCTGGCAAAACAACAAGAGAACCTTCTATAAACTGCTTTGCTTTATTCGAGGACCAGATTCAAGTAGTTCTTATTCTAGTTCACCCATGGCATTCACGTTAGTTTAGGATCCCAGGTCTCGTCCACCTAATGATGCTTTAGGATTGACAGTGGGAATCTTTCAGAGCAATGAATAGGACTCACAAGAGTTAACTGAGGTCAGCCTTGCTCCTGAATGTCTTGGTCAGCTTGGGCTGCTATAACAAAATATCATAGACCGTGTGGCTTAACATTTCTTTCTCAATTCTGGAGTCTGGCAATCCAAGATCAAGGTGCTAGAAGATTTCGTTCCTGGTGAGATTTATCTCTGGCTTGCAGATGACTCCCATTTCTCCATGTCCTCCAGAGAGAGAGAGAGAGAGAGGAAGAGCAAGAGAAAAAAGCAGGGATCTCCACGCTCATGACCTCATCTAAACTTAATTACTTCCTACGGTTTCCATCTCCAAATACCACACATTAGAGTTCAGGGCTTCAACATATGTGTTTTGGGTTTGATGGGGGTGGGCTGGGGTGCAGACACAATTCAGGCCATAGCACCAAAGTTACGTCTCCCCTCATACTGTCATTCATGCTATCTCTATCACCTAGAGCTGGGCTCTCCAATTTTTGGGGGGTGTGAAACCTTTTTTAATTTCAAAATATTTCATGGATCACCACCTTAATGATGGTTAGGTAACAATAATTCTATTTATTCATAGGGAAAAAAAAAACCCTGAAAAGAGAACTGTGAATTTAGTAATTGGTGCTTTCACATGAATTATGGTAAATTCAAAAATAGTTGTGCATGTTGTTGTGTTTATACACCCTGCATATGAAGGCTGATGCACACATGAATCCTGGGACTCCTTGCAGTGTCTCTGCAGCAACAAGGACAGAGGTGGGAGTGATGGTGCGGCTAGTTATTTGACCAGTAAGTGGGAACGGCATAGGGGGAGGGGATCTGGGGTGGGAATGCAGGGAGGCATCTGAGTGGTTTATTAACGCATGGCAGGTGTATCCAGGAAATTAATTCTTGGAAGACCCTGGAGAACATTTAGTTTCCTTTTACTGGAAGGTAGAATCAAAGACTATAGGGGAAGCCCATTTCCAAAGTCACCCTCCTGGGAAGAGGGAACTCATTCTATGAATAAGAACTCTGTTGTTAAAACTGTCACCTCAGTGTGAAATAGAAATAAAGCGGGG
Organism: Catagonus wagneri; assembly: GCA_004024745.2. Classification (NCBI taxonomy): domain Eukaryota; kingdom Metazoa; phylum Chordata; class Mammalia; order Artiodactyla; family Tayassuidae; genus Catagonus; species Catagonus wagneri. The sequence goes on along the minus strand of PVHT020000793.1, from coordinate 3,200,916 downwards.
GTGGAGGAGCTGCTAATAGCTGTTTCTGCTTCCCCCATGCCAGGAGACATTCTCTGTAACAGTTTTGGCTCCTCACAGTAACCTTGGGAGGTTGATATTGTCAGCCCCACCATGCAAATAGGAAATAGAGGCCAGGGAGGTTCGGCGACTGTCCCTTGTAATGGTGGACCGGGCCCCAAAGCCTGTGCTCCATCCACAGCATCTCACTGCTCAAGCATCTCCTACTTCAGGCCATCAGCACTTAGAAGGTGGTCAGGGCTGCCAGTAAACGGGATGGCAGTAAATGTGAGTAGTAGGGTAGGTACAGAGGTTAATAACCTCATGGTCCTGAGCCCTGTCATTCTCCAGTGGCCTTTGGCCCCTTTAGATTTCCTTTTTTCCTTTCACCTTTGAAGCTGTGCTGAGGGGAGGAAGGATGCACTGAGATATTTGAGGAGAAAGCTTATTACAGCAAATAATTTCTGGACTTCCAGGCTGATTTTCAAGACCTAAGGACATTCAAATAGAATTTGAGATATGTGTAAATGCACAGGGTATGGAGCTCGTGCTTCTTGCTTCTCCTAGTCTTCAATTATTATAAAGGAGAAAGCTGGTTCCAGTAATCATCATCAGCTTCTAACGCAACTGTAGACTCTGGAGTGAATTGGCTGTTTTTAAATCTTGATTCTGCCAGGTACTAGCTGTACTACCTTGGAGAATTTACTTAATCTTTTCAGGTCTCAGGTTTCCCATCAGTAAACTCAATTTAATAAAATACTTACCTCATAGACTAACAGTGAGGATTAAATGCATAAAGTGCTTAAATTTATGCCTGCTCTCTAGGAGGTATTCATGAAATGTATCAAAAGGGGAACAAACAACCTGAAAGTAGTGAAATAATGAAAGGAGGGAGAAGACCTGTCTACTGATGCTGTGTTTTAGCTGCCCACAGATGTCTTCCTGCCTTTATTCTTTCTTTTAATAAGCAGCTACTTTTAATTGAGCAGCTACTATGTACCATGCACTGTTCTCTAAGTCAGCAGATGCAGAGAGGACCCTCAAAGAGTGGAGCCTGAGTGATTGGTGAAGGTATCACCTGGCTTGGGTCGAGTTCCCTTAAAGCAGAGCCTGAAGCAGGGACCCAGATGCAGGTGACTGAACGATGGCCTATTATCCTAGAAAAAAGAGAGAGAGTATGGGATGGAGGAAGAGCAAAGGGAGGCTGTGGTGTCAGCTGGAGTCTAAATTCAGCCTGATCTAACAGAGGGCTCTACATTGCACTCTAAACTTGGTCCCATCTTGAGGCAACGTGGGTGGCCTTTTGTGCCTTCCATTTCCATCAGACATTGGCTGTGAGCTGCCCCTTGTGTGAGGGGTGAGAGTGAGGTCTGTATCCCATCTCAGGAAGTCCCCTCTCAGCCGGTGGCAGTTCTTCAGAGAGGAGGGCAGCTCTGAGTCGCTGGCGCTCCAGCGTTCACACCGCTAGCTATGGGAGTGCCGGCCCAGCAGAGGAGATCTGGGTCCACTAGCGGCCCCAGGCTCTCTGGGGAGAGGGGGGGGGCTCTTCTTCTGCAGTTCTCAAATATACAGGAATCCATTTTCATGGGTTTTGCTTAAGCTGCTCCAAATTTACGCTTCTCAACCAGTTTGTAAACTTGCTGTTGGAGCCCGTGTCTGATGTCTCTGTCTAGGGTTTATGTATGGAGTAATAGGCACAGGTTAAATAATTGAGTGATTTAAAAAAAAAATTACAGTGTAAAATGTAGCACGGAAATGTTATGTGTAAATAATGGAGAACTTGTTATTTACATGCCCCCGATTTTCATCCTGAGGCCAGCTTCAGATTACATAAGTGCCTCCGTTGCGATACCATGGCTTCTTCCCACACACACCGCTGGTTTACAGTCCTTGTGCCGGGGTAATAGGAGCAATGTCTAACATTACACTACTAGCACCTGCATGTGCTTTATCTTCTTTGATTCCCATCAAGCTTGGTAAACCCATCTCTCTGTCTTGGAAAAGCCATCCATCTCTTCTTCATTAATCTTTTACTTCCCATTTCACTCTTTCCGTCTGATTCCCAGATGCTTGCCAGTTCAGGTACCTGGAACCCTCATACTGTCTCTTATCTGACTGGCTCCTTCCCTGTAACACCTCATCAAATTTTTTAATTTTCTTGTTATTGAGACCGACTGGCACCTAAGAGAGGAGCTTTCTGCCCAAAGCTCTGAGCATGGCCTCCTTGACCTCTCTGTTCCTCAGGGTGTACACGACAGGGTTTAAGAGGGGTGTGATGACGGTATAGGTTACGGAGATAAGTCTGTCTTGGAGGGAATTTTGGGATTTGGGTTTTAGGTAGATGAAGGAGGTACAGCCGTAGTGGACAATGACCACTGTGAGGTGTGAGGTACAAGTGGCAAAGGCCTTTTTCCGACCCTCAGCAGATGCCATCTTGAGGATGGTGGTGACAATCAGGACATAGGAGATAAAGATCAAGGCCATGGGCAGAACAAGGACGCACAGACTGATGAGCAGAGTGATCAATTCTTTGATAGCAGTGTCAGCACAGGCAAGCTTCATTAGGGGCCGGATGTCACAGAAGAAGTGGGAGATGATCCTGGCATCACAGAAGGGCAGGCTGAACACAGAAGACACTTGAATAATGGCCGTGCTCAGGCCAGTGCTCCAGGATCCACTCGCCAGTAGTATACAAGTCTTCTTGCCCACGATGACTGAATACCGCAGGGGGTCGCAGATGGCCACGTAGCGGTCATACCCCATGGCCGTGAGCAGGAAGCAGTTGTTGACACCAAAAGTGAGATAGAAGAAGAGCTGGGTGGCACACTGTGGAACAGACATGGCTTGATGGGGGCTTAGGAGGCTGGCCAGCATTCGGGGGATGATGACCACTGTGTAACAGGTCTCAGAAATGGACAGCACGCTCAGGAAGAAGTACATGGGTGTGTGAAGCTGACGGTTGAGGCGGATAACAGTCAAGATGATAATATTGCTGGCAAGGGTCAACAGGTACAAGGCCAAAAAGACCACAAAGAGGATGAGTCTGTGCTGCCACCCGAAAATGGAAAAGCCTTCAAAGGTGAATTCCACCACAGCTGTGAAATTAGATCTTGGCATGAAGGACAATCTGGGTCTGAAAGAGATGAAGTGAGTAGGTTGACCGTCCAGGCTGGAGACAGTGGGCTGGTCCAAGGTCCTCGTCAACCATGTACAGGGACTCAGAGTGGGTGTAGCTCTGGGTTTCAGAGGCTCTCAGCATTCAGACACTGGCCAAGTTCTCCGAGACCTCTTGTGGTTCTCGGGGGCCAGGCATTGGAGGCAAACGTGTTGGGGAAGTGAGGAGAAGGGAGTAAATGTGTAGGGAGTAGCGGAAACACCTAACAAACTTGGCTAAGTAGATAGATAGGTGGCGGGGAGATGGGTGGACCAGAGAGGGTACTTTCTGAGTGTGCACAGGCGGCTCTGGAACTCCACCCAGTTTAGACCAGCGATGGCCCATCACATGTTAGAGACCCAGTGCAAAGGGACACGCATAAAGCCAGGCACAAAACTCTACTTAAGGCACACTTCCCAGAGATAAGAAGCCGGATCCATCTCTGGTAAAACAAAGATAACATAACACTGCTTCCTTTTATGGTTCAAATTAAATTCAGAATAGCTAATGTCTGGAATAAGGCTGTGAGGAGAGACTCCACTTTTTTTTTTTTTTAACCTGAGATTCTAATATCCCTAGACATTCAGTGATGCAGAGCCAACCCTCTATTCAGGCTTGCTCCTTCCTGCGTTCTCCAAATACTACTTGTTCTAATATCCAAGTCTCCTTCCTTCCGTTTGGAACATAATTTCTGCTGTTTTCTGGTCCGTAAACACAATAAAGAGACTGAAACTTACGGAGAGTTTGAAGTCCTCTGTTACCGTGTAGGAAAATAGTGATAAAAGCCACAAAATATTAAAGTTTACAGAACTCTCTGGCTTTAACCTCAGAATGTGTGCAGGGATGCCTGATTTTTTTTTTCTCTCTTCATTTGTCTCCACTGGTTCATCTGTAGAATAGAATAATATCTACTCAGAGTGTTACCATGGAGATTACATGAATTACTGTGGGTAAATAGCCAGGCACAGTTCTTGATACATCATAGGCAAACAGCACATTATATTGCTGGCTTCCTTCATCTGCCCTCCCCACCCCGCCCCTGCATAACTCTGGGTTCTTCCTGTGTGTTAGACCCACCCAAGCACATCTGTACCCCACCTCTCTCTCACACTCACAGATGGTTCTTGTCATTAATTTTTGCCATCTCTGTTAATTGCAAAGTCCAGTCCCCACTTTCCACTTCCTTTCCAACTCTAGATTCTGAAACGGCTGGGGCTTTCAGGTGCCTTTGGGACCAAACCCCAGATCCTCTTACTTCACGTGTGACCTGACAAACATTTCATCTCTTTGGGCTTCAGTTTCTTCACCTATAAGTTGAAGATGGCACTGATACCTACGTCAGAGGACTGATGGAAGGCTTACATGTGAACACGCCTTAAGGCATTTAGCAAAGGGCCTGGTATAGAGCGTGCCATCAATAAATGGCAAATGTTGATGAAGATGAGCGTAGATTTCAAAATACGAGTTTTGTAGGCCATTGTTTTATCCTCACTGCGCCTCTCTCAGGCCTTAGAGAAGGTGGGTAGGTCCCCATCTAGCTCGCACTTGTGGGTCAGCTTGCAGATTAGAGGTTGCTTTTATGTCTTTTGGCGATATGAGAAGGAGGTAGCGAGGAAGGAAACACAATATTCGAGTGGGGGAGAGAATCCCAAGATCAAGAGGAGGATCCAAATGTGGGTTGGAACGGAAAAGCCATTCCCAGGGCAGCAATTCTGCAGGTTTGCTCACGTCCAGGACCTCTGCCCTCAACGCCTGCACTCGTGAACCCTGGTATTTCAGCCAGCCGGCCATTCACTGGCCCTCACCTTCCTGGCTTCTGGCTGATATCTGGGGCAGGAGAAAGGTAGTAGTGGGGACTTCTGGGTTCAGGACTCTTTTTCTAGTATAAAGTGGGAAAGTTATGTTCACTCACTCAAAGTCAGATGTTGCCTTTCTTTCCTCCAGGTCCCGCAGACCGGAAGTATGGCAGAGGGTGGTGGGGATGCGACCGGATGTCCCCAGTTCCCCTGGCTCTTTCACCGTGACACCCTGACATCTGTATTTTGACCAGTTAAGCCTTTAAAAGTTCTGCCTGAGATTTTTAAGGCTAATGCCCAGATAACCCTTCCTGTGTGATTTTTTTTCCCCAGTATTTCTAATGCTTTTTATCCCCTAAGTTTTGTGACACAGCTACACATTCACAGTCATTTTTCCACCTGACACTATTCCCAGGAAAGCAAAGAACAGGAGAAGGTGGTGTGCCGTGAAGCTGGGGCCCTAAAGCCACATTCAGCCAGACAAGAGTCATGCTTCGTGGAGTATGACTTACATCTCACTGGGCAGGGCTGAGGCTCGCTCAGGCTTCAGGAGAGCCGGGCTTGAGAGCGTGGAACCAAGATTTCCACGTTGTGCATGGCAGGCGTGGATCTGAGAGAATCCTCTGAAGGGGAGGGCCAGAAGAAAAACCAGGGGGCTGTTATTTCTCTAATTGGTCAGATCCGGGAGTCACAACACTTGGCTGTCCTGTGCTTCCCCATAGCCCTGTCCCTTTAAGTCTGGATTGCAGTGGTTGAGGACCATTCTCCTGTGCCCCAGGACTCTGGGGTCCCTCTTCCCAAAGCCACAGTGACTCTCCCCAGGGCATCAGTAGGGAAATGCAAACACTGCAGTGTCTAGGGATCTCATTAGAAAAGGGGCTCATCGACGCACTCATTTTGAGAGTATGTAGGCGTCAGGAAGGAAGAAGTTTTCCTCTGCCCTTTCAGTTCTTCTGACTGGTCCGAGAATTAAATTGACATGAGACAGAGTAACATGAGAAAATCAAACAAAAGTTTAATAACATGTATACATGGAAGTAAGAGTGGAAAATGTCACCTGCCATATCAGTAAACAAAGGATGTTGCCGCCGTCAAGCCACTACAACCCCCTGACGGTGAGCCCTGGGGAAGCTCAGGGTGGAGACAAATGGGCTGCCCAGTGCCAGCCCTCAGCCACTTCAGCCACCCCCGATGGTGCATCCTGAGGGGACTCAGGTGGGAAAGCACAGGATACTGGCCCTAGATGGTTAGGTTGTCTATCAAAGGACTGATCTCAGTGAGCCCAGATTCTTGGCATCTTCCCATACACAGAAAAGTGCTAAATTCCTTGAGATACCTGGTTTTCTTTAATTAACAGTAATCTTTTGAAATTCCAACTATTTGGTCTTTGTTGCAAAACTTCCTCCCTTACCCCTTTGGAGCTCTCCCTCGGAGCTGCGAGGCTGCCTCCTAGGCTTAACCAAAGGCTTTGTCCACCAAAGAAAACATAGTTTTCAACCTTTAGCTTGTGTATTTTTTTTTTTAAGTCTGTAGGAGACACCCAGAGAACCTGAGTAACTTGCCAAAATGGTGGAAACGCTCAACTTAAAGACCATCTTCAACTGAAGACAAAAGGGGATATTGGGATAGTGGTCTGAGACATGACGGGGGAGAAAGGCAATTCACATAGGGATGGAAAAGCCAACGTTTGATAAATAAATGTTTGCCATTTGCTGGGTCTTGCAGAGATGGTGAGGCACAGAGAGGAATTTTAAAGAGATTGTTCTAGGTTTCTCCATCTCACCTGGTTCATTCTATAGTTATCTATGGTGATGCGTCCCTTCCTGGAACATGTGTCTTTTAGGCAATTAGGGGGAAGATCAGAGGTTCTTCCTGAGTCTTTGGAATGCGCATTTTGCTCCCCTACATAGACGATCTGAGGTTTCCCCAGGAACAAAGCTATCTCCTCTGGACACGGTCCTGCTCTGCACAGAGGAGAAAGAGGAGTTCTTGTAGAGACAGTCTAGAACTCAGCCATGTTTATTGGGGGGGGGGGGGTGTTGCAGTGTCATTAGGCAAGCCTCACACTCTAGAGTCTCTGTACCCTAAAAGCCGAAGGATCTTAGGTCTCTTCCAGTTTGAATGTCCTGGGAACTGTGATTCATTCATTCACTGTTTCCTTCAACCAGTACTCATCGTGTGCTTCTCCATGCAAGGTACATGGAGTATGGCAGGATGAGGACATAGCATCTATACTACATGCCCGTCCTGTTGGTTTGCTCATCACACTCCAGGGTATCACTCTGTGTTGTGTAAAAAAAAAAAAAAATGCTGAGAACCTTCTCCTTGATAGAGATGAGAAGGCAGGCCCCTTTTGGAGTCATTCCTGCAATTGCCCTCTTTTCTTTCCCACATTTAGGCAACCAACAGACCCAGCCTTGTTTGCCTTTCATAATGAGAGCCCCCAATAGACCTCTGCAAAGACTGAAGGAGAATCAGAAATCAAAACTACCAGGTTCCCCTGGGCCTTGGGACCTACGGTAATCCCTAGTTTTGGTACCCAGTTTATGCCTTTCTCTTAGAGACCGCCAAAGTAGGAAAGATTCCTTTCCTAAGAATCAGTGGACTGAGAAATGAATACTTAAAAGCAAGGCCTTTTTTTTCTTCTTCTTTTTTTTTTGGGTGGTTTCTTTGATAAGCCAAGTAAACTGAGAGAGACTGACAAGTGTGGAATAGTTGCTAGACATTAACTTCATTTCCTCATAAACTCTTTCAAGGCTCTCAAATATTTACCCAAGAGAAACTGCAAATACTTGGGCTCATGAGCCATTAAGGTCCATATAACCCACAGCTAAGAAATAGATATATAGTGTATTTGTCACTGGTTTAGAAAGGCCAGTGCATAACCTCCTGAGAACTGTTTGAATTCCTTTAGGGAGCAGCTAACGGAAGGCTTATAGCTGGCCAGCAGGTCTTAGTAAGACCTTGAAATAAACAGTAAATCTGGGTCTTATTATAGTCAGTGTCCATTCTTCACAGTTTTTCTGGTATCTTGATTTAAATATGTAGTTTTTTTTTTTTGTTTTGTTTTGTTTTTTGTCATTTTAGGGCCAAACCCGTGGCATATGGAGGTTCCCAGGCTAAGGGCCTAATCGGAGCTGTAGCCCCTGGCCTACGCCACAGCCACAGCAACACAGGATCTGAGCTGCGTCTGCGACCTACACCACACCTTACGGCAACGCCAGATCCTTAACCCACTGAGCAAGCCCAGGGATCGAACCTGTAACCTCATGGGTCCTAGTCGGATTCATTTCCACTGTGCCGTGACAGGAACCCTGAAATATGTAGCTTTTTGAAATTAGAAATAGAATGGAGTTGAAACCTGTCAGAAAGGAAAGAAAATTTTGATGTTGAAATTATGAACTGGGAAATGACTGGGTTTTTAAAAAAATATAAATATATGATTCTTATTGTATGTTTATCTGGAAAAACTGAAAAAAATCTGGAGTGGACAGAGGTTTTCTTTTTTTTTTTTCTGAAAAGGGAGTGAGTACATCATCTGTGTGTTTTGGCAGTTTCGGCTTTCCATTCTGATTTTTTTTATATGTCTTATTTCTCTTGACATATTGTATTTCATTATGAACTGTAATACTGTATTGAGTGAAGGCGGTTATAGAAGCATCTTAGTCTCTCTCCCAGTTTAAATGTTTCTCATGTTTCAGTAATCATTAACTGTGATGCTTTCTGTAGATCTCTGGCAGGTAATCTTTATCAGATTAAGGCAGTTCCCTTCTATTGCTGGTTTGTTATCACTAACAGTCTGTTCAGTGGTCTAGTTCCTTTTCTATATCCATTAATATAATGATGTGTTTTTTATTCTTTAATTGGTTACAGTGATGAATTATGTTGATAGATTTTTCTGATGTTGACTCATTCATATATTTTTTAACAAAACCTTGCTTAGTCTTTTTGCACATTGTTGAATTCCTTTGCCATTTTTTCATTCATCCATTATTAGTAGTTATCATTTCCTACTTCATCTATTGTTGGTACCAAAGGTTTGCAGTTAGCAACCTCTTTAAATGCTGGGGAAATGTCACACCTTTTCTATGCTCTGAGCGTGGTGTCTTTTTTGTTGGTTGGTTGTTTTTGAAAGAATAGGTTTTCACTACTATCATTGCTATTTTTTAAGTTATTATTCTAGTAAATTTTCCATTTCTTCTCAGTATACTTACGGTAATTTATATCCCTTCTTCTGAATTTTTCTATTTTATATTCTTTTTCAAATAAATGAATATCAAGTTGTTCAAGGAATGCCTTTATAATTATTTTGCTCATCTGTACTGACATTGTACCTTTTTTTCCCACCTGATTTTGTTTATTATCTCTCCCTGGTTCATCATAGTTGTTAAAGGTTATATTTTTAAATTAGTATTTCCAAATAGCCAAAAAATTTTTTTTTAATTCTATTACATTTACTTTACTATTTTAAGTAATTTCTGTTTCATTATTTTTTGCTTTGTTTGGATTTACTTTGTTATTTCAAGCTTTGTGAATTAAAATATTTATTTTCCTCTTGCTTTACCGTAAGCAACTAGAGCTATAAATTTCTCTCTGAGAACTACTTCAGATTTCCCTTGTTGATTTTCCTGTGTAGTGCTTTTGTTAAGTTGTACTATATGTTTTTAATTTTTATTTTTTCTTCTATTCACAGTTTATGTAGTTGTTTATGTTAAGAGAATAAGCTTAATACAGAAGTCAAAAGCTCAGGTCCTAGAGCTGGGGTGCCTGGGTTTGTGCCCTACACTGCCATTCGTTGTGTGTGACCTTGGCCAAGTTTTTCGGCACATCTGTGCTTCAATTTCCTTACTTGTAAAATGCGAAGAGTAAAACTGTTGACCTCAAATAATTGCTGTAGAAGTTGAATGAGTAAATATTTGAAAGTTCTTAGAATAATGGCTGGCATATAGTAAGTGCTATGTAACTGTTTATAAATCTTCAGTGCTATGACAATGGGTGATGGAATATTTGGCTACTTTTGTTTCTATTGTTGTTGATTCCTTATTTTCTATATTCACCTGTTCTAAAACTGGTATTCGTTAGATACTAAACCTCTTCTATTAATCCTCACATTTCGTGTTCTTTCTTTTCTCTTCTTGTTTTTTTTTTTTTTTTTTTTTTTTTTTTTTTTTTTTTTTTTTTTTTTTTTTTTTTTTTTTTTTTTTTTTTTTTTTTTCTTGTCTTTGTGACTTATCTAGGGCCGCACCCGTGGCATATGGAGGTTCCCAGGCTAGGGGTCTAACAGGAGCTGTAGCTGCCGGCCTACACCACAGCCACAGCAACGCGGGATCCAAGCCACGTCTGCGACCTACACCACAGCTCAGGGCAACACCGGATCCTTAACCCACTGAGCGAGGCCAGGGATCGAACCTGCAACCTCATGGTTCCTAGTCGGATTTGTTAACCACTGAGCCACGACGGGAACTCCCTTCTTTCTCTTTCATTACCTAAATTTTTCTTCTTTTTGATACACTTTCTGGAAGACTTTTTCAACATTCTCTTCCAGTTTCTGATTTTATTAATAGAATAAATTTTCTTTTATAAATAACTTTTTTTTTTGTTATAGAGTCCTTTTTTTTATTTCACAGATGCACTCTAGTCTCTCATCTCTCTGAGAATAAGTATATATGAATACACATACATATATATTTAAAAACTTTTCTCTCTGTGTTGTCTTTCTTTTTCCCAATATTCATACTTTTTTCCATTTGTTCCAGTGTGGCCTTTCATGTCATCGACCACCATGATTTTTCATTGATATCTAAGAAAGAAGCTCTAATAAGCCAATTGGAAGTTCTGGATATATATGTTTAAGGAGCATAAAGTGACAATTCATTTTTCATTTATATCTAAGAAAGAAACTAATAAGCCAATGGAACTTCTGGGTATGTGTGTGTATGTGTACACAGGGCGTAAGTGACAATTCATTTTTCACGGGGAAGCACCCATTCCAGTGTCTATAGGTACAGTCTCTTGAGAGTCTCTGTTTCCCCAGAGAGGATTCCTCTGATGTTCTTTCTGGCTGCTCCGTGCTTTGTTTCCAGAATTGTGGGAGATCACAGGGGAGAATGAGACTGAGGCAAGGCTCTCTGCTTGGTATGTGGAGTTTTTTTTCATTCCCTATTTTCTTTCCTTTTTTTTGTCTCTTTAGGGCCACATCCACAGTATAAGGGAATTACCAGGCTAGGGGTCAAATTGAAGCTATAGAAGCCAGCCTACACTACAGCCACAGCAACGCAGGATCTGAGCCGCATCTACAACCTACACCACAGCTCATGGCAATGCCAGATCCTTAACACACTGAGCGAGGCCAGGGATTGAACCCATGTCCCCATGGATACTAGCTGGGTTTGTTACCACTGCGCCACGATGGGAACTCCCTCATCCCCTGTTTTCTACAGTGTTTTCCTTTACTTCTGCAAATATCTCTGGAAAATGTAAAGCGCTAGCGTTTTACCTGAATACTAGAGGGACACTGACACTGCTGTGCAGAGTGGAGAAGAAACCCCCCCACCCAGCCCCGCATATTCTGGAAGAACCATTTAGAGAATTAAGAAAATCGGAATGAAGTTACCACTGAGAACGAAAAGATCTGAGGTTTCCCTTCCTTCCAAGCTTCCAAGTTAGCCTGTCATGGGTGCACAGATGCAGGCAAGACATAAGACACTTGATTTGAGGCAGAAGGCATTATTACTGACAGTAGGGGTTGTGACATGTGCACCAGTTCTCCGAGCCTCAATTTTTATAACACAAAGAGAAACAGGAAATGCCCGCACTTGCAGGGAGTTCCACTGGAAAAGTGAGACTCTGAGCTTAGGGACCTGAATCTGCCTTGATGTGCAGTAAGCCTGCCTGCCTTATGCTCCAGAGAGAAACACTCTATCTTCCAAGGCTGTTCACTATGAAAATACCCTTGAAATAATAATCTGGAACAAAAGCAGTCAGTGTGTTCGCTCGTAAGACATGTAGAAATGTGAGAGACCTGAGGAGAACTGTCAAGAGTTCAGGTATGGACAGCAAAAGCTAAAAGGGAAGGAAGATATCTCGTGTGTGATGCGAGTGAGGTGAGTGCTGACTTCTGTAATAAAGTGTAGAAACTTTGAGCATCACCTAATGGAGGAAAAGCAGCATGGCTTTTATAAGAGGAATGCATTCTTTAAGAGGCTGGATGAGCCATTTGCTGTATGAATAAGAGAAATAATATATATTTTTAGTTCAAAAATTGGAAGGGCTCTCTCTAACATTTGAGTCATTAAAATGAAGACGCTTTGTCTATTATAGTTATATTCGAGGTAGGTAATAAAGGTCAAGATAAAATGGTTATTTATCTTCATAGAAATAGATATACTCCTCAAAGGTGTGAAAATATGAAGTCAATGAAAATAAATGGCAGGAATTTTCTTTGCAGCTGGCAGGAAGAGGCAGGTAAATTTCAGTGAGAAAAAGAAAAATAATACATTAGAAAAAGAGCATAGAGGATGATTAAAGCACAGAGTACTCTGAGTTATTAATTTAAAAGGAAGTATAATTTTAAATCACTATGGGCTTATTCCTAAGTAGGCAGGCCTAAAGGATGTTTTTTTTAAGATGCATTTAATGAGGGAGCAGTAAAAACAGAAGCAAGAACCCTCACACAAATCCTTGGTTCACCTTCATGCAGCGCAGGTGACACCCCATCCACGCTACTTAGGAAGCTTCAGAGAAGAGCTGGGAAATGCCCTCGTTAGAGTGGCAAGGGCTCCCATGTGCAAGTAGCCTGATAAGACAGAGACTCTCAAGTCTCCAGTGGCAGAAGCGGAAAAGGGCTGTGATTTACTTCAATACATTATGAATAGTATGAACAGAGCTAATATAAGCTCATTCAGCTCACACCTTACTAGGAAGCACGTGATCACATATTTAGTGCATTCAAATTCAACCTTTGTATTTTGGAAAATCCCACACACCAAAGCACTCTTCAACTCCAGGGTGTCAGCTGGGTCTCTCTTTCTTCCTTACAGGAGGCCCCCCACCGACGGACTCAGCCTCTTTAAAGGCGCTGTGAACCACACAGCCCTAGACCTATTCAGAACCACACTTATCTCCTAAAAAGTGATGTAATTGTCTCTAATAAAGATGATAATCATGGCCAACATTTTTTTTTTTTTCGGTCGTGCCTGTAGCGTATGAAAGTTCCCAGGCCAGAGATTTCACCCACACCACAGCAGCAACCCAAGTGGCTGCGGTGACAGCACAGGCTTCTTAACCCGCTGCACCACAAGGGAATTCCCATGGCGAACATTTCTTGAGGTCTTACTCTTTCTGTCATTTTGCTCAATGTATTTTTTCTTGTCTTTTTTTTTTTAGGGCCACACCCCTAGCATATGTAAGTTCCCAAGCCAGGGGTCAAATTGGAGCTGTAGCTGCTGGCCTGTGCCACAGCCACAGCAATGCCAGATCCAAGCCACGTCTGCGACCTACACCACAGCTCACGGCAATGCCAGATCCTTAACCCACTGAGCAAGGCCAGGGATTGAACCTGCATCCTCATGAATACCAGTCGGGTTTTTTTTACCACTGAGCTACAACGGAAACTCTTGCTCGGTGTTTTTTGCATGAATTTATTTGAGCCTCACAGCATTCTTCTGAGTTAAGTACTAGTATTATCTATTGTACAGATGAGGAAAGTACATTACAGAGAGGATTAGTTAGACCTTGCCCTGAGATTCACTCGTAGGGACCTGTGACTTCAGAGCCTCTGAGCTACAGTGATTCTCTTGACACTTCATCTCTATATTTATAAATGCTGGTCCCTTTAACTAATGTCCCTAGTGACACTTGCATCATTCACCTTTCCTTCACTGTCTTGGGCAGTTCTTTGATAGTATACGCTGACCCTGTGACTGAGTTAGGTGCCCCTCCCTTAGGCTTCCATACCAACCTCCACTATCTCCATCATTACTCCAGACCGTCACTCCCATTTACCCTTCTCCCCGTGGTGTTCTGAGTTCCATAACATGAGGGATTCTTTCCAATCCATTATTCAATTCTATAAATATTTAATGGGAAACAAGTATGCAGTAGCCATTGAATCCACAGATCTTAGCACATAGCAGACGAATCAGAAATATTTGAGGGACAAATTAATCTCTTCTTTGGCATTCCTCTCCCCTTAGGATCAGTTGTCTCTGTTCTTTAAAATTAATCTCACAGAATAATATAGGAATTAATTGCCACCTTGAATAAGATATGTAACTAATTACATTCCCTTAAGCTTCCTGCAAGTATTGTCTTTTATCTTTAGCTTCCAGTTCCCACTCCAGACCGGTCACTGGAAGTCTTCCTGGTGAAGCACTTTTTGTTTAGTATCTGTGATGGTAGGAAGCTTCAAGCCTGGTATATACTTAGAGTTTACTTATATAGCATTTAAATAAGTACCTAGGTGCCAGATACTTCTCTAACCACTTTGCATATATGAATAATTTAATCCGCACGATGACACTGAAGAAGATGCCATCAGTAAGCCCATTTTAGAGATAAAGTAACTGAGACACAGGGAAGTTAAGTAACTTACCTATGGTTACATAGGTGTTGGAGGAGACAGGATTCAGTGCTGGGCAGTGTGACTCTAGAGGCTGTGATTTTAATCGCTGAGCCCTACTGCCTCTTATTACTCTCACTTTCCTTTTAAAGGCATAATGGGAGTTTCTCTTGTGGCTCAGTGAAAACAAACCCAGCTAATATCCATGAGGGTGGGCTTTTGATCCCTCACTCAGTGGGTTAAGGGTCAAGCGTTGCCATGAGTTGTGGTGTAGGTCCCAGAAACGGCTTGGATCCAGCATTCCTGTGGCTGTGGTGTAGCTCCAGTTAGACCCCTAGCCTGGGAACTTCCATGTGCCGCAGGAGCAGCCCTAAAAACATTTTTTTAAATAAAAAATTAAAGGCATAATGATGGAAATTGCATTTTGACTCATTGTGAGAGACCAAATGGTAACACTTTCGCAGAGAAGAAGAGTACTAAAGTTTAGGATGCTCAGAGTCTTTAACTTTGCATTTTCCTTTCCTGGTGTTCACTTCTGTGTGAAATGGCATGCTTACAGGGTTTTCTATTCCAGAATTGTTTGTAATGGCAAACCTGGAAAAAATGTCCATCGGTAATAAGCTAATACATAATGACATATTTATAAAGTTAAAAATTATGCCACCTCTATGGAAGGATATCCAAGATATTGTTAAATATAGTAGGGAGAGTATTAATATGTATATGAGCACTTATGTGCTTGTGTGTTAGCTTGTATATATAAGGCATATCTGGGTTTTTATATAATATATATTTCCATGTATAGAGCGGAGGTGAAAGATGGGAGCATGCTTCTGATTACATTAACATGACTTTGCTGTTCCGTTGTTTTCAATAATACTAATCTATTGTTCCACTGTCGTCTTCAGCGTGCCATTACTATTCCAAAAAACTCTTGCCAAGGAGGACAAAAGTTGTGTATAACTTTATTGTTCTTAGAAATCTCCACCAAAAACTTATGTCAATGACCATCAAGCTATTCAGCTTTTTAATAAATAGCATATAATGTCTTAACTCTCTAGGGCCATTGGAACCTTCATCTCAAAAGTATTGCTTTTTGAGTCTATCAGTCTTAAACTATTACATCATGATCCGTACCCAAACCTCATTAAGTCCATGAATTTAAAAGACTGACCATAAACCATACTCCAAAACTTCATAAATAGCCTAACTTTGCAATTCCTTCTAACTTTGCATTATTACTTGTAAAGGTGGTGTTCTCCCTTAGCAAATTAAGAATACACTCAGCCTTGTTTATCAATAGGTTATTTTGGCAGTATTTTCATAGAAACAGCATTTTAAAGGGACAAGAAGGAAGCTGAAAAAAAATTAACCTTTAACTCTGAACCTGTTTTCATTTTGGATTTTTGTACAAGTTCTGTGTATTACCTGTTCAACAAAAGAATCAAAAAAAGGAAAGAAAAAGAATGAAAGGAAAGAAATGAGTCATTAGATAGAAATACTTCAGGAGAGAATATAAAAGAAAAATCCCAAATCTAAGTCCTTTGTCACTTCAATATGTGGAGGCAAAGTAGAAGTAATCAACAGAGAAAGAGCACCTGCCATTAAGACTGAGTTAAAAAAAACAAACTTCAGAATGCTTTAAATTTCTTAGAAGCAAGGTAAAATTGTAGAAGAAAGGGAGAGTGGAGGAATGGAATTTACATTTGTGGTTGTGATTAAATTCCATGAATTCTGGAACAGCTGGAAAGCAAAAGGCAAGTGAACTTGAATACCCGATGGTAAGCTCATTGTTTAAGTAACTGAGTCATTCTTTGAAGAGAAGGAAAGATTCCAGCTGCACCAATTCAGGTCAGCAAGACAGAGAGTGGAATTAACTGACCACACTGGCGTGCCATTTCTTCCTCATTAAATCCAATGGGCTAGGTCCTGCCTGGAGAGAACGTGCTGTACAGAAGGAGAAAAGAGCTAGACTACTTTCCCCTTAGAAAAGGCCCTCATTATGTAACATGACATGTTACCAGTCACCTGAAACCTTGACACCAGTGGTTTATAATAACTCTGTCTGGAAAATTTGCAAAACTGCTTGAGAAGAGATTTTAGTATCCTTTCAATAATCCTGGGAAAAGTTTTATCTACAACTGTGTCAAGGCATTCTTGACATCTTTCAGTGGTAAAGACTCTGATTAGAGTTGGTCATTGAGATAAACTAACAACGTTTGCTGATTTCACTATCATGTTTGAAGTAAGCTCTACAGGTAGAGCTTTAGCAGATGATCACCATGGTGAAATGTGAAACATGGAGATGATGCCTTCTTCAGCGTTTCGTTAGTGCTGTCCTAAAAATGGCAGAAATAATGAAGATGTAAGGGACAGAAGGGCAGTGGCAAGGGCAATAGTCAGAAGACTGTCAGTGACAGGATTAGTGATTCAACTAGGAGAAACCAGGTCCACCATGACTTAGACATAACAGAGAAAATGATCAGTGAGTAGATCACAAAAGTTTAGCTAGTCCCTGGATCCCAACCAGCAAATTAAGAGTCTGTGCTGTGTTTCACAGCATCAGTTGAGGATCACATGAGACCCCTTCTTTTTTGGGGAGAAGGGGGGAGTGATATTTATATGCTTTGAGTTTATTTTGATTAGTTTTGCAGTATATTTGACTTACAGTGTTTTAGTTTCAATGTACAGCAAAATAATTCTGCTATGCATATATACCTATTTTTCTTAGATTCCCTCCTTCCTTCCTTCCTTCCTTCCTTCCTTCCTTCCTTGCTTCCTTGCTTCCTTCCTTCCTTCTTTTTTGTTGTGTATTTTGCTTTTTAGGCTGCACCCACAGCATATGGAAGTTCCCAGGCTAGGGGGTTGAACTGGAGCTTCAGTTGCCGGCCTACGCCACAGCCACAGCAATATGGGATCTGAGCAGCATCTGCGACCTACACCACAGCTCATGGCAACACTGGATCTTTAACCCACTGAGCAAGGCCAGGGATCAAACCTGCATCCTCATGGATACTAGTTGGGTTTGTTACCACTGAGCCACACCAGGAACTCTGTGACTTCTTTCTTTTTTTAAACAGTTGTTGGCTCTAAATGCACTGAAGTTCAAAGTCAGGAAGTGTGATTTTAAAAAGTATTAAGAGGAGTTCCCATGTGGCTCAGAGGGTTAAGGACTGGGCATGTCACTGTAGTGGCTCAGGTTGCTGCTATGACGTGGGTTTGATCTCTGGCACTGAAACCCACATACTGCAGGCACAGCCAAAAATAGTTAATTAAAATTAAATTAAAAATTATATCTAAAGAAAAAGAGCTTATCTTTGCACATATCTAAACTCTCTATTCAGTTATATTCATTTCTTCTTTATTGTATGCCAAATTAGTAAATGTGTACACATCTGTTTTTTATTTTATTCTATGAATCTATTTTGGCTATTTTTGTGCCAATTGTATGCCATTTTAATTACCATAGATTTATGATATGTCTTGATCTTGGCTAGATCAAGAAGCCCATTGTAATTTTTTCTAAAATAGTCTGGCATTTTTTAGCAGATTACTAAATATAAGCCCATGAAAGCAGTGATATTGTTTATCATTTTGATAGCTATACCCCTAGCAGCTTTAATAAAGTGACACAGTGTAAGCACTCAATAAATATTTGTTAAATAAAGGAATGAGCTAATTTTAGAATAAGCTTTTCAGTGTGCATGCTGGGATTCTTAATGGGATTATGCTGAATTTGTAGATTGACTTGGGAAGAATGGACATCTTTACATTCTTAAATCTTTCCACCAATGGATATGTCTCCATTTATGCAGTTCTTCCTTTATGTCCTTCAGTAAAGGGATATAAGATTCTCCAGAAAGATCTCATCTATTTTTTGTTGTCTTTTTGTAAGGTGCTCAGGTGTTTTGTTATTGCTGTAAATGGGTATTTTTATGTAACAGCTCTGTTGAGCTGTAATTCACAGAACATAAACTTCACGCTTTTAAAGTGTGCAATTTAGTGTTTTTAGTAAATTCACAGAGTTGTGTAACTATCACCACTATCTAATTTAAGAACATCTTCATCATCCTGAAAGATGCCCTACAGTAGCCATTAGCAGCCACTATCCATTTTCCCACTTTCTCCAGCCATTCACAAGCACTGTCTACTTTCTATCTCTATGGATTTGCCCATTCTGGACATTTTATATAAATGGAATCGTACAGTGTGTTATCTTTTGTGATTAGCTTCTTTTGCTTAGTGTAAAGTTTTCAGGGTTCATCCATGTTATATGGATGATTTCATTTATTTTTATGGGTAAATAATATTCTAATATGTTGATATACAGTATTTGGTTATCCATTCGCTAGTTTGAAATTTGAGCTGATTCTACTTTTTCATGTCTTGTGAATATGATGTTGCTATGGACATTAATCTACAAATTTTTGTGTGGATGTATGTTTTCATTTATTTGGGATATATGCCCAGGAACAAATTGTTGCTGGATTCCATTTTGTTGAGGTTATCGGTCTTTAGTTTTTTTTTTCCTTTTGGTGTCATTGTCAGGTTTTGATATCAAGACTACTAGCCTCATAGAATGAGTTGAAAAATATTTCCTCCTCTTCTGTTTTTTTGGGAAGAATTTGTATTCTTAATGTTTAATCGATTTCACTAGGGAAGCTCTTTGGTCCCAGGCAATTCTTTTCTTTTGGCCACACCTGTGGCATGTGGGAGTTCCGGGGCCAGGATTTGAACCCATGCCATAGCAGCGACCTGGGCCACTGCAGGGACAAACCTTGATCCTTAACCTGCTGTACCTCAAAGGAACTGTGGTCCTGGGTTATTTATAGGAAATTTGTTGTTATAGGTCTATTCAGATTTTCTGTTCCTTCTTAAGTCAGTTTTGATAGCTTCTATCTTTCTGGAAATTTGTCTACTTTATCTTTTGTCTAATTTGACATATAGTTCATATAATTAGAATATTTTTAAATTTCTGTTAGGTCACTGGTTATATAGTCTCTTTAATTCCCGATGCTGGCAGTTTATATTCTCTCTCTTCTTAGTCTAGGGTAAAGGTTATCAACTTCTTTTTTATTGTCTTAAGGAACCAATTTTTGGTTTTGATAATTTCTCTCGTTTTCTAGTATCTCTGTAGTTTATTTACCCTCTAACCTTTTTTTAACTTTTGTTTGCTTTAGACTTGGTTTGCTCTTTTTCTAGGTTTTTAAGGTTGCATCTTAGGTTAGTGACCTGAAAACTTCCTTTTTTAGCATACACATGTACATTTAATACACTTCTCTCTAAACACCACTTTTTCTATATTCCACAAATTTGGGGATATGTTTTCATCCCTCATGAATGAAATCATCCTAAAATACTTTCTAATTTTCTTTATCATTTCTTCTTTGACGTATTGGCTACTACTTAGGAAAGTATTAATAGCTGCCTGTTTGCGAATTTCCCAAATTTCCTTTTATGCATGATTCCTAATTAATTTCATTATACTCAGGGAATATACTTTGTATGAAATCAGTCCTTTCAAATTTATTGAGTCTTACTTAATGGTCTAACATATGGTCTGTCCTGAAGAATGTTCCTTGTGTGCTTGAGAAGAATGTGTGTTTTGATAGAGTGGAATGTTCTTTGGATGTTTGTTCTAGTTGGTTCACAGTGTTGTTCAGTCTACTGTTTCCATGGTGACCTTATGCCTGGTTGTTTTATCCATTATTGAAGGTGAAGTATTAAGTTCTCCAACTACTGTTGTTGAATAGCCTCTTTCTCCCTTCAGATCTGTCAGTTTTTGCTTCACGTATTTTGGGGCTTCGTTGTTAGGTGGTACACATACAATTTATAATTGTTATATCTTCCTGGTGGACTGAACTTTTATCACTATATTGTCTTTTGTTTTTCTTTTTAACAGTTTTAGTCTTAAAGTCAGTTTAGTCTGATATCAAGGTAGCCATTCCATTTCTTGGTTACTGTTTGCGTGGCGTAGCTTATTTCACCTTCTTATTTTTACTTTTTCTGTAGTCTGCCACATGTGAACACCTATAGTATGACTAGATGGATAGGTAGATTGATTTTGTTTTTAGGGCCACACCCATGGCATATGGAAGTTCCCGGGCTAGGGGTTGAATTGGAGCTGTAGCTGCTGGCCTACGCCACAGCCACAGCAACACCAAATTTGAGCCATGTCTGTGACATACACTGCAGCTCATGGCAACACTGGATCCTTAACCCACTGAGCGAGGTCAGGGATCAAACCCGCATCCTCATGGATACTACTTGGGTTCATTACCACTGAGTCACAGTGGGAACTCCCAGATCATATATTTTTAATCTATCTTGGCAATTTCTGCCTCTTGATTGCATTGTTTAACTTATTTCTATTAAATATAGTTACTGCCTAGGAGGATCTACCTCTTTCACTTTACTATTGGATCTGAGCTGCATCTGTGACCTTTGCCACAGCTTGCAGCAGCGTAGTCCAGGGCAGGGCCTAGCCTGCATCGTCACAGAGATAATACCAGGTCCTTAATCTACTGAGCCATGATAGGAACTCCTCTCATCTGCTCTTGATTGTACGTACCAAAATTTTATATTGTAATATTTTCAAGACCTAATTTTTTATCATTTTTTATTGAAGTATGGCTGATTTACAATATTATATTAGTATCAGGTACACAACATAATTCAGTATATGAATCACTGAATTGATTTATCTTCAGTGTTCATGTGTTGTCCCCTTATTTCACTCCTATTTGTCTTTTTGTTCTGCTAAGACATTTCATCGAATTTCTCTTGACAGTCTCATTTAATTATTTATTCCAGCTAATGTATTTTTTGGCCATGCCTACCGCATGCAGAAGTTTCTGGGCCAGAAATCAAACCCAAGCCACAGCAGTGACAGTGCTCAGTCCTTAACCACTAGGCCACAGTGGGAACTCCACAGCTAACGTACTTTTAATGTAAAAGCTCTGCTCCTTCGAACATGTATTTTATTTAATACGACTTTTATTTCTCTGATAAACTATTTTGTTTCCTTCTGAAAACGTTAAATAAGTCTCTTCTGAAAGGTTTCAATCTACTCCCTGCACTGTACTCATTCTTCCACCGTCTTTTGTTATCTGCTTATTAGATGATGTCTTTTTTCTTGTCGTGGTTTCCCTCAAACTCTTGGTGATCTTTGTCCATTATAACTCTGACTGACATATTAACAAGCTGTTTAGAAACTCTGTGCACATGTGTGTAGTGGGATAGGGTGGGATAGGTTGAATGGTGGGCTTTATTTACTAGGGTGATAAAGCTGGGTAATGTAATAAAGTTGGTTTTATTAGCATGAGCTTACTTTTTCAACGTAAGTCAATGAACTGTCCATATCTAAGTCTTTTTTTCTTGAAATGCTAAATTCCCCAGGGGACAGTCCTTCAGTTTCCTGATGGGGAGCTGTAAGCCTTGTTGTCAAGATCCTATGAGGTTTGCTGATGGTCTTTTACCTCTTCCTCACCTTTAAAAAAGTTATTATTATAGCACATCCCCTACCTTCCCTCATGTCTGTAAATTCCTCCGGAAAGTAATCCTCCAGCTTTCTGCTCAGGTAGAAGCAAGGGTCTATTTGTGTAACATCACTTAAAAATTTCTGAGCAGCCCTGTTTTGTTGACTAATCACACACTCTCATATTCACAAATAGTTACTATCTGCTCTCCTGAATTCTTCTGGCACTCTGGTTGATAAATTGGCATTTTTATTGTTTTCTCTGCCTCAGGTATCTCCTGAGCATTCTTCATCATCATTCTATGTGCTAAGCCACGTAAGAGTCAATAACAACTTATTAAACTTGCTTTTGGATTCCAGATTCCAAAATTTTGTTGCACATTCTTTTGTATCATCTCCTCTTTCCTTTTGCTGTGGGGGTGAGGCTGTCTGTAAACGTAGTAAAGTTTTAGGAAAAGCCACAACTAATGCATACGTAAAATCTGTTTCATCAGCGTTCTTTCTACTCTGAAATTATATCTAACAGAATTCCTATAAATTTTATTTGCTTTAAATTATGCTTAATATTAGCTGGTATATATAGCTTCACACTGAGCAAGAGAAGTGAATTTAATTTGCTTTTAATGAATTATTTTTAAAAAAATGTTACTGCTTCTTAGCTCAACCCTTCTAGTATCTAGTTGCTTCTTCCTGTATATAAGTTTTATTTTTTCCCTAGTTTTGGTTCTTGCTAGACTCCTGTGTCACTGCCATGCCTCTTTCTGCAAGCACTGCTCATGTCTGGAAACCACCAACACTGTCTGTCCCGCTGCTGGGAGCAAGAACTGACGGCGGGGGGCGGGGGTGCTCCTTTGTCTGGGTTAATTCCCCCTGTTGCTTTCCTCTGGCATTTATCATCATTCTTATTTTCCTCCACCTCTGGGTATGAAGGAACTTTTTTTGGTGCTCCCAGCTTTTATGATTAGACTCTCCTTTTTATTCCCACATACTTCTAAGATACTTTATCAGTCTGATTACATTTGTTGAGTCTCTCATGCCTCATGGTTGCTCAACATGGCTCATTGCTTCTAGTTCACTAACTACTCCGTTCTTTAAGCACTGGCTATGTAATCTTAATTTTGAAATCCTTTCTTTCCCTTCTAGGGTTTGGTGCAGGGGTGGAGTAGGGGAGTGTGGAGAGGAGAAATACTGCATGTGCTCTTTGAGCCATGGTGAACATCAACAAAAAAGTGTTCCATGTTCTTCTTTATAATTTTCTGGAACTTTTTTAAAAAATCAGCACTGCTTTTGTAATTTAAAAAAATGCCACTTTGCATACTACTATTTTAGAATAAAAGAAAAAAAAGAAAAAGAGGGGGCCTCCTTCTCAGATACTTACCTACCATTTCAGCCAGCTGAGTGTGTCACTCATACATGCAGCATTGCCTTGTGGCATCCATACCTGCACACGTTTCCCTAAATTTTGTGGGTTACACCAGGAGTTCCTCAAAGTCCTGCTTTGCTTTTGGTGTTCAGTCAGAATCTGCTGTTGGGGAGTTCCCACCGTGGTACAGTGGGTCAGGAATCTGACTACAACAGCTTGGTTCGCTGTAGAGATGGTGGCTTGATCCCTGGCCCAGCACCGTGGGTGAAACGATGCAGCGTTGCTGCAGCTGGGGTATAGGTCTCAGCTGTGGCTTGGATTCAATCCATAGCCCAGGAAATTCCATAAGCAGGGGGTACAGCCATTAAAAAATAATGATTATTATTGTTATTTATTATACTGCTATTTATTATTTATTATACGGCAGTTGGGTTGCTACTTTGGTTTTCAGTCTTGGCAAAATCAATGGCTAAAATTCTTAAATGCCATTTTTAGGGCATTCTGCATTTGTAGCAGAAGAATGATCATGTAACAGCATAGATCTTTACCTCTAACAACAGCAGTAATCTGTAATAAAGCAAGTCATTTGGATTTTTAAAAAATCTTCAACTCTGCATTTTCAAATTTAGCTAATCATTCTATGACTTAGAGTGAAATAGCTTTACATACTAAAATTCTGTCAGTCAATTGAAATATGCATTTTATTGTTACAAAAGTAAAATGCAAGAATAATTGATAATTGTGAGACGTTAATTTTCTGGAAAAATTTAAGAGTTTTAAATAAATAGGAATATAATATTTCATATAAATATTGAAATAGTTTATTGGCTATTAGTTTTAGAAAGAACACTATATCCTTATAAAACAAGTCAATATTTATAAAATTTAAATGTATAAAGCAGAGTAATAGAAATAAGATATCCTAATTCTAATCTTTATAAAATTGTCTGGTGTCCTGTATTTAACATATTAAATTAAAAAAACTTTTAAGTACTGTATTTTTAACGTCTTAATTCCATTTAAGCCGTGAACCTTATCAGATTTTATACATGAATTACAGCACGATTTCAGTTTTGTCACCGAAATCATAAATGACAAGAGCCAGAATGAAGTATTTTTAATCCATATCTAACAAAGAATATGAAGAAAAGAAAGTATAAGGAAAAATGAGATATTACTCTCAAGATATTTTACTTCTCTACCAATCTCAGTTCCTCACTTGAAAAGTGAACATCTTTGTAGAATTCTAAGTGTGTGGTTTAGTGACTGCTGGAACAATCCATCAGATACAATGAAGACTAAATGTCCCTCCTCTGAAATGTCAGGTGTTTGAATGTGATTACTGAATGTGTAATCATAAAACTCCAGTGTTATTAAGTTTTGAAACAAGATTTTATATTTCAGTATCCCAGAGACACACTGAGGATATTGGGCTTAGGCATTGGCTCCAGCTGGCTATTTTAATGCTCGGTTATTGAGTTTGTGGCCAAAATATGGCTTAGATGCACCTCTCTTCACTAATATTACTTAAATAAAGTGAAATAGGACAGAAAAGACTAGAATGAAAACATCAAAATGCATGGCATGTAGTAAGGATAAGTACTGTTTTGTGAAATTTTTTTGTTTGTATGTTTTATTGTTTTGTTTGTATGTATATGCAAACCCACAGAAGATGTATACGTGCATACTGAGTAATGTTACAATATGCATTTCTTTTTATGGGCCATGGACTGGGGTAAAGAATTTGAAATCCACTTAAACTAGAAGGAGGGAAAGTGTTTGATGGGGCAGGAGAATAGACTTTAACTGCTGAAATTGCTAACAAAAGATAGTAAGGCAGAGTTTCGAAGTGGTTTTTTTAATGAGACGACAAATGCATGATCTGCAGATTTAAGAGGATACAAAAGCAATTACAACTTAAACATAAGTGAAATGAAGATGGGAATCAAAATTAATTACTGGAATGATATAAAATGGCCAGGAAAATTGGAAAGGTAAGAATATAGGGCTCATGTTAGCAAATAATCATAGGGATAATGATGATAATACATGATATTTCTTAACTCCTCCTGTGGTTATAACAACAATTTCTACTGTGTTAATTCTACTATAGTTGATTCTTACAATAGCCAAACTGGAAAGGGAGAGCAGGCGTCGGTAAACCCCATAGTCTAGACAAGGAAAGATTCGGTTACCTCCTTAGGAATACACAGTTTGGAAGGAATAAAGGTTTGTCTTAAATTCCTATGATTTAATGTTTTTTTCCCAACAAGAGACCTGTCGAGAAGTGAAGGGTGGAGCCCATATGTCTGGGGAAACTAAGTACAACGGTCACTTTCCGGGCTTGTGACCTCACTGCAGCACTTTGTCAGACTAAATGACTGGGATGTGTTGGGCGGATGGGTCATCCGGAAGCGAACTTCCCTCATCATTTTCCAGGATGTCTAAAGAAAGAGATGCAGCCTTGAACCAGGTATAAAAATAAAAGAGAGGAGGCAGACAAAAAGGCAGAATCAGAAATTTCCTAAGCAGCATCCTTCTCAGATGGGTGAGATGGAACTCCAAGTCTGGTGGACAGAATTAGAAGTTTACAGAGATCATAGCCCTTTTCTTACTCCGATACAAATAAAGAATATTTGTCCCTGTTTTGTCATTTACAGAGGATTTTCACACTTGTCTCATGTGTTTGTCACAAGAAATTTTGATATGTTTTATAGATGAGGAAGCTGCTGCTTAGAGAAATTAAATTGTCATTCAAGTATGTGTGTTGAATAAGAATAGACCCAGAGACTCTCATACTAAATGAAGTCAGAAAGAGAAAGACAAATGCCATATGATATCACTTATATCTGGAATCTAATATATGGCACAAATGAACCTTTCCACAGAGAAGAAACTCATGGACTTGGAGAGCAGACTTGTGGTTGCCAAGGAGTAGGGGGAGGGAGTGGGATGAACTCGGGGTTTGTAGTTAATAGATGCAAATGATTGCATTTGGAATGGAGAAGCAATGAGGTCCTGCTGTGTAGCACAAGGAACTATGTCTAGTCACTTGTGATGTAACATGATGGAGGATTATATGAGAAAAAGATGTGTGTGTGTGTATGACTGGATCACTTTGCTGTGCAGTAGAAATTGGCAGAATACTGTAAATCAACTATAATGGAAAAAATTAAAATCAGGACTGAAAGTGACCCAGGACCGAAAGTGGTGGAGTCTTTTACTTATAATGCTAGTATTTTATCTCCCTCGCACTGCTTTTACTTATAATGCTAGTATTTTATCTCCCTCTGCTCCACAAACTGCTAGCTAACATTTTCAGTAGCTAATCACCTTTCTTGCAGATACAGATTAGTATTAATACGGTTAAATGGAAAGGGAAACGTTTTTGAGGTTGCCTCTAAAATAAAAAATTCTTATTTACTGAGTAAAAATAAAAGTGACCACTGGCAAATGTGGGGTAGCTTTATTTGGGAGTTCTCCTGGATTTCACCATAAATGTTAGAAGATACTCAAAGTTATAAAAGAATGAGCTATAATGAGCTATTTATGAAATTACAGTATTTGGACATAGCCCTATCTTCTGAAACTAATACATGAAGGAAAACACAGCCCATGAAAAACACATCATTTGGTACAAGTGAGACATTTAATTGTCCACCTAGCTAAGACTTTGCCAGGTTACAACCTCACTCACTGCGCATTTCGCACCTTTATCCCTAATGACATCATGGGAGATAGTCACTACAGCGACACAATGGATGTTTGAGTTTGGAGGTAGAGTGTGAGTGAGTGATTTGTCCTTCACTAGAGGGTTCACGAAAGAGAGGTGTTGGGTGTTTTAAAAGGAGAGCATCCTGGTTGAGTGGGCAGTGAGGGTGGCATTAAGGGATTTCCATTAAGTGGTAATAGGTTGTAGAAAAACATGAGACTATGAAATATTGGGAAACCACAAGTCACTAGGTGTTATTGGAGCTGGATGACAGGCTGGGGGAGGGGCACTGGAAGTGAAGTGATTAGTGAAAGATGGCTTATTAATTCAAGTCTGAAATGATAGGGTTGATGGCTTGAGTCTTTTTCTTTTGTTGAGTCACTAAGTTACCATGTGGCTATTTCCTTACCCACCCAAATTTTCCCAGTCCTCTCATCTGACTAATCCTTATTGTAGATTCTCTATTCTATTTCCATTTCTACCCATTCTGCAAGTATCTCCAAAGGCAGTGCTAGCTTTTCCTGCTGGGTGAACCATTTACATATATTACCACCAACAACCTTTGTACCTTCTCATAATATAAATGCCACTGTGATTACTTGGTGTTAACCTCTTTCTTTATATCACCAAGGCGTTTTAATCATTTTCCAAAAAATGTTTCTCTTACATGGTCCTGAAAACTGAAATCTGCATTTTCCCAAATGGCCAACCTGGTACTCATATGAAAAAGATCCAGACTTCAAAGGCTGATGAGCTGTACAGATGCTTATTATCTCCAGTATCCGTTGATTATGGTGTCTCAGATGCAAGAAACTTGAATTGTCCACAAAGGAATGACTTCAGTTGGGTCTTAACCCTATGTAACTCTAAATGGATAAGAGGGAAACCCATGTCCAAGAAAGAGTGTTATAAAATATATTTAAAACTTTAGTCCTGCTTTGGAGGAGACTTCCCTCATTAACGCTTTCTACAATCTTGCTCTCCTTTTGTCCCAGGAGGTGCAGACTGCCCATCCACTTCCCCCAATCAAGTTCTTTCTCCTATATTTGATACTCTGTACCATCCATGATCTCTTGAGAGATGCAGGCTTCCTTGTGCTTTGGAAAACCTTCTCCCTTTCTCCAGAGGCCGAATTTGTAGTCCTCTTTTTTTTTTTTTTTCCTCTCTCCTCTTTTCACCCAACCGTTGCTTGGTAGGCACAAGAGTTTTCACTCTAGGCGCTGTGACCACTGCTTTACTTTTTATTTTTTATAAACTCTTCTAAGACCCTCTTCGCAACAGGCCCATCCTGTCAAGAAAGCTTTCTGCCAATGGCCCGCAACAAAGCATCCTTGACCTCTTTGTTCCTCAGGGTGTACACCACAGGGTTCAGCAGGGGGGTGATGACCGTGTAAGTCACTGAGATCAGCTGGTCCTGGTCCTTGGTGTTCTCGGACTTGGGCTTGAGGTAGGCAATGGAGGCACAGCCGTAGTGGACAATGACCACGGTGAGGTGGGAGGCGCAGGTGGCAAAGGCCTTCTTCCGGCCCTCGGCAGAGGCGATCTTGAGGATGGTGGAAACAATGAGGACGTAGGAGATGAAGACCAGACCCATGGGCACCAGGATCACCAGGACACTGATGATCAGTGTCAGGACCTCATTGATAGTGGTGTCAATGCAGGAGAGCTTCATCACAGGGCGGATGTCACAGAAGAAGTGGGCCACCTCTGAGGTACAGAAGGGTAGCCTGAACACAGCTGACACCTGTGTCATGGCCACAATTAGGCCAATGCTGCAGGCCCCCCATACCAGCTGGATGCACACCCTCTTGTTCATCATGACTGTGTATCTTAAGGGGTTGCAGATGGCCACATAGCGGTCGTACCCCATTGCTGCAAGCAGAAAGCAGTTGTTGATGGCTAAAGTGATGAATAAGAACATCTGAGTGGCACAACCTGCCAAGGAAATGGGCTGACTCAGGCCTAGGAGGTTACAGAGCATCTTGGGTATGACGGTGAGTGTGTACACGGTCTCTGAAGCCGACAGCATGCTGAGGAAGAAGTACATGGGGGTGTGGAGGTGACGGTCAAAACTAATGATGGTCACGATGATGACGTTGCCTGCCAGGGTTAATGTGTACAGTGCAAAGAACACGATAAAGAGGGTGAGCTTGTGCTCACGGAAGCTGGAGAAACCTTGGAAAGTCAACTCACTCACCACAGTGTGATTCTCATTCTTCATTAAATCATATGTGGTACCTAAGAAAGTAAAAAATTATATAAGAAACTTAGATGGTTGATTCCTGTCAGTAGTAGGCTGGACAGATTCTTTTGGTTAATCTACCTCAGGTCTCTGCTTACTTGTGTTCATATCCATGCTCATTGCTTTTGGGAATAGACGGTGGAGATGTGTTCTTTCCTCACTTAGAAGAAAGGGCATGGCTTTTAGAGTCAATGCTGTAAACGCATATCCTACTTCTCTCATGTATTTGGGCAAGGAATTAACATCTCTAAAACCAATTTCCTTGTCTTTATTCGCATGCATGTTGATAACAATGTCATAGAACTGGTGGTAGAAACATTTTATTTTATTTGCTTTTTTTCTTTTCTTTTTTTTTAGGGCCTCACGTGTGGCATGTGGAAGTTCCCAGGCTAGGAGTCGAATGAGAGCTGCAGCTGCTGGCCTAAAGCACAGTCACAGCAACGTGGGATCCAAGCTGCAACTGCAGCCTACACCACAGCTCATGGCAATGCTAGATCCCTGACCCACTGAGCTAGACCAGGGATCGAACCCACATCCTCATGGATGCTAGTCGGATTCATTTCCATTGCACCACAATGGGATCTCCCTAGAAACATTTTAAACTAAGTAGCATACTTATAATTCAAACAGTTTATTGAATGCATTCACATTCAGTGGTATCATGCAGAGCTCTAGGCTTTGTAGCGACCCACTAATTCCTGAGCTTCTCAAGTGTTAAGGTAGATCTCTGGTCACTAAGTTTGTACTCTTCATCCTCATTTCAGTCTTTCAACTCTGCTGGTACTACTCCTCTCAGCTCCTTCCGATACTCCTTTTCCCTAGACACCACTCATTTTTCAAAGCCATGCAAAGCCCTCTACAAAATCCAGCTCCCTCTCATATACTGGCCGTTTTGTATTGGAAGCACCTTAGTGCATTTATTATAACAAAACATGTTCGCATACATTATTTAATTTTATCACCATCCAGTGGAGCAGGGAGGACAAGGATTATGTTTCTCTTCAGAAGCAGAGACTGAAGATCAGCCCTGTTTAGGAAGTTGGCCGTGGACACACAGAGGTCCAAGGACAAAAATTAAAACTTGAACCTATATCTTCTGATCCATTGCTCCTCCCACTACACAAAACTGCATCATAGAACTTCCTCCGTCATGGCCACATTATATGGCCTTTGAGAATAGGGACCATGCATGCAACTCTTTTTAACCCTAGTGTGACCACTGTAGTGTAGGGTACTCAGGTCTGCTGATGGAATCATTAAGGTCCATCAGACAGGTTGGTCCATCAAACAAATTGCCTGTTAGGAAGCAGAGTGCTGGGGCACCACAGTGAGCTCTTCTTCAAAGAAGGGAAATATTCAGTGTTTTCAACCTCTGTCTCCTTTTCGCTCTGTCTATGCCTGTGGTAGCAACAAACAAGAACTGGGCTCAATTTTAACACTGGAAATATAGCTCTAGAATAAAGCATGACACTATTAACATCTAATTGGAAAATATACTGGTAGTGCAACTTTTCTAGTCACCTTTACCCTGTTACTAAACAACGTATAATTATGTAACAGGTTAGGTATAAAAAATGAATTTAATAATGGAATACATGGAGTTGCCTTAAAAAGTACATATTGATGGAAGCAAAGCAAATTAGCCACATCAAAAAAATGACCTACTAGTGGGTAAAGTTCAAAGGCAAGCTTCCTTAGTGCTTTTAAAATTAATCAGTTTTCAGAAATATACCATTTTAAATGAAGGAAATTTTAGGTAGCTATTTTTAAGGGATCTGTGCACAGTTATGCTTCAGCTCCTCAGAGCATGTAAAGAAATGGTATGAGGTTGAAAAAAGATAAATTTTGTGTTAGATGTCGGGAACCATTTCTTAACAGGGAGAGTTGTTTGGCCTTGATGCGTGCACCATGATGAGTAACTGTAAATGGGCTCTGTGAGGCTTTATAAAGAGCACCTCTGTGGATTATGATTTGTCTGAAGATACGCCTGTAGACAAACATTGCTGATAAGCGGCAGAGCCACGATTCCTTATTACTGTAAAGAGTCAAGATACTCTTTAACTCTAGAAGTCATGATTCCTTAGGATTAGCCAGGGGACCTTTGAAAGTGGCAAATTAAGGAGACAGGAAAAAAACAGAAATTCGTACACAACCAAATCCTTTCCAGTTTAATATGATCTGACCCTCGAACAACCACAAAACCCGTGCATGCATTTTATTCCTCGTGTGGCTCCCTCTGTAGATCATTTGAAGTCTTTTGCCAAATCTCACTTACTTTTCATCTTGCAAGTCTCTGGCTCAGCAGCAAACTGAAGGTCATGATCAGAGGTGCGGCCCATTGGTCACAAATATTCACACATAAGGTCATGAAGAAAAGGCACCTGAAGTGGTCCTTCCACTTGCTCCTGGGCCAATCCAGGGATGGAGATAAAAGGAAAGTTCCTGGGGGCCCCTCAGATACGAGGTAATCCCTCCAGCTGGAGGAAGACCTTCTGATGCCCAAGAAAGGGTCTCTGGGGAACCATTGCTCAAGGTTTCTGGGTGCCATTCCCTGAGCGTCCTTGAGAGTCACGCTGGGGGGAGAAGGAAGCAGACAGCCCGTGCCTGGGGATCTTGTTACACAGCGGCCATGTTTACCAGATGATATGGGCTTGTGCTTTGGGAGTCTCATGGCACTTTGCGCTGCAATAGCAATCGCAGTGGCATATTTGCCAGGTTTTGTTTTTTAAATAAACATTCTATTTTTACGTAGTTGGGCCTTGGAAAACCATGGTTACAAAGCCCAAGTGAGCTCTAGCTAAGAGCCTCTGTCTTGGATTCCAGGAAACTGCAGCTCTCTCTGTAGTCAAGAACCTTGCTCAATATTAGAAGCTGTTTTTTTTTGTTTTGTTTTGTTTTAACTTATTCTTTTCTAGAACTAAAGGAGTCAAATCGGACCATTTTGTCCTGTGGTATTCAGAAAGGAGTGACAGTAGAGACCTTTCCAGAAGGCCAGGACCCGACTGTATGTGTCTAAAGAAACCTGAGTTAGGATTTCACTCCATGGGACTGTCCAGACAAATGGTTAAATGCACAGGGCTTCAGAAGTATATTCTGGGGTTACCTCCACAATGCTTTCCAGCACTTTTTTTTCCCCTAAGAGTATCTTATTTGTAACTATTTTTTTTTTGTATTGATAAAAGACAAACTGAGGCATAACAAACATTTTAGGTATCTGAGAAAAAAATCAGTTCAAATGGGGCAGTGCCAAAAAAAAGCATTGGTTAGGGCTGGCCACTGCCAGGAGCTCAGGGAGAGACTTTTATAGAGAAAAAGTGGAAGCAAAGTTAAGGAGAATATAGACTGGTTGTAGCTTAAACCCTGCTTGGCTATTTGTGATCCGTCGTCCTTAGGCTTTGGTTTTATAACCTGGAGGCATTCACAGGCTTAGATTTTGGTATGTTTACTTAGGGTGCCAAGATATTAGAGCCGCTTCAGTCTAACGGCCTCTTTGTTTAGTTAATTTAACAACATATAGCCTTAGCTATTTTATCTCCAGATCCTGACAATTCTCTTCCAAGTTAATTTTTCCACACACGGCAAAAAAATGAAGAGCCTGCATTCATAGTTTGATAATCCTAAAAAGTGCCCCTTGAACTTGATTGGGTTTGCTTTGTGCTTTTTTTTTCTTTTTTGCCTTATCTAGGGCTGTACCCGCGGCATATGGAGGTTCCCAGGCTAGGGGTCTAACAGGAGCTGTAGCTGCCGGCCTTCGCCACAGCCACAGCAACGCGGGATCCGAGCCGCGTCTGTGACCTACACCACAGCTCACGGCAACGCCGGATCCTTAACCCACTGAGCAAGGCCAGGGATGGAACCCGCAACCTCATGGTTCCTAGTCGGATTCGTTAAGCACTGAGCCACGACGGGAACTCCCTGTGCTTTTTTTTTAGATACCTCTTTAAAACTATAAAAAGAAAATTTTACAGCCAACATGAAGATGTTTACAATATTTGCTCTTATCCCTATCAGTTTCAGAGACAGAAGAGGAAACACTAGCCAGATTAGAGTTTCTTAGAAAACTCAAAGCTTTTCATTAAATTATCATTAATAAAGTTAGCCTCTCAACTTTTTTCCTGGCTCTTTGGGGCTGGGGGCATCTTCATGTGCACTGCAGCCATCAGTGTTTTGGGGTCAAAATACAATTGGATCGTCCTCCATTTGTGAGCCACCCCTCTGAGCCCACTTGTGTTTTTCTTTCACTGCTCTGGTGAGAGATACGCCAAATTGTCTCTTGTTATCACTGGGAACACACATCAGCATTGAGGCCTAAAGGGCCTCCCTGTCCCAGATGGGAAGAGGGCAAAAAGCCTCTTTCATACGAGACAATCAAGCCAGCTCCATCAACACCCAAGGGTGGGGGGACTTTAATTGTTACAATATAAGCTCTCTGTGAAAAACTAGGAGCCATGTTGTTGGAGGATGCACCAGTGAACTTATTTTTCTAGAGGAAAATTTGGGGGGTTGCAAGAATTGAAAAGGAAGGAGTTCCCTTTGTGGCGCAGCAGAGGCACATCTGACTAGTATCCCTGAGCACGCGGGTTCCATCCCTGGCCTTGTTCGGTGGGTTAGGGATCCGGTGTTGCTGTGAGCTGTGGTGTAGGTCACAGATGTGCCTCAGATCCCCATTTGACCTCCAGCCTGGGAACTTGACTCAGGAGCTACACTCAAGTATTTTCCCAATTTTCTTATCTCTTTACCCTGCATGCCCTCCCCCCCCACCAACAGTTACTGCTATTCTGATTTTTATGTTTACCTTATTTTATGCCTTTATATGTATGTTTAAATGATACATTTTTAGTTCTGTTTTTGAGCTTCATGAAAATGATACACTGTATAGAGTTTTCTGAGACTTACTTTTTAAAAAAATTCACTGTTCCTTTACTAAGATCCAGAATGGAGCTGCAGTTTATTAATGTAACTCCTTTATGCTATTCCATCATGTGACTATACCACGATGTTTCTTATCCATTCTTCTGGTGGGAGATAATGGGGTTGTTTCTAGATTTTTGTTATAAATTGTAATGTTTCAGATATTTTAATACATATTTTCTTGAGCACATGATCCACAGTTCCACTAAGGTTTATATTTTTTAGATGAATTACTAACTCATGAGATATAAAAAGTTTCAAATTTATAAGGTAATACCAAATTTTGTACTGGTTGTACCAATTTACATTATAACAAGCAAAGATTAAGAAAATTCCAGTTGATCTGCATCCTTTCAGACACTTGTTATTAGACTTGCTAATTTCTGTCAAACTGGTGGGTGTGACGTGGTGGTGGTTTTAATTTACATTTGCCTGAATAGCAAGAGGTTAAACATCCTTTTCAGAGTTTACTGGCTATGAATGTTTTGCCTTCTGCGAAATACTTGACCATGTCTTTGACCACTTTTCCATTGGGTGGTTGTGTTTTTTACTCAACTGTAGCAGCTTTTTTTTTTTTTTTTGGAAAAAATATAGCTTTATTAAGATATAAATCACAGAGCATGCAGTTTACCTATTAATAAGTATACAGTTCAGTGGATTTTACTATAATTTTAGTCATGCAACTGTCACAACAATCTGACATTTCATCCTGCAAAGAAACTTCCTACTAGCAGTCACTTTCCCTTCTTTCCTCCACCCGCCTCCACTCATTTAATTGTTATCTCTTAGATCTGCCTGTTCTATGTATCCCATTTCATATAAACGGAATCATAAAATATATGGTATACGTAAATCCAGTATAATATTTCAAGCTTCGTTCATGTTAGCATGTATCGGTACTTTATTCCATATTATGGCCAAATAATATATTATTGTATGGTTATACAAAATTTTGTTTATCAGTTGATGGACATTTGGGTAGTCTGCAGTTTTTGGCAATGGGAGCACTGGGCTGCAGGTTTGATCCCTGGCCCGGCACAGTGGGTTGTGCATCTGGCTTTGCCACAGCTGCAGCATAGGTCAGAGCTGCGACTCAAATCTGACTCTTGGCCAGAGAACTCTATGCCTCAGGGCAGCCACAATTTTTTTTTTTGGCAGCTCTGGTCGCTGCTGTAGCACGGGTTTGATGCCTGGCCTGCTAACTTCCACATGTCACAGGTGTAGAAAAGAAAGAAATAGAATTAACGTATGACCTGGCAGTTTCACTTCTAATTATATATCCAAGAGAACTGAAAACCTAGGTCTAACACAAAAACTTTTACATGAATGTTCATAGCAGCATTATTCAACTGTAGCAGCTTTATATGTATCCTGGACATCAAACCATTTATCCTTAATATGTTATGCAGATATCTGATAATACTTTGTGACTTGTCTTTCTGTTTTTCTACAGTGCTTTTTATTGAACAAAAATTGTTTTAAGGTAGTCAAATGTGTCATTCTCATCTTTTATAGTTAGCACTTTTTGTGTTTTCCTTGAAAAAAGAAATATCTATCTCAATGTCAGAATAATCTTAATTTTATTCCAAGCCTATTAATATATTTCTCAAATTTAAATCCATCTAGAATTAACTTTTGTATATGAGGTAGGATAGATGTCCAACATTTTTCTTTTTAAACTGAACAATGAATTATCTTGTCAGCTTTGTTTGAAGAGCCTCTCCTTTCCCTACTGGTCTACAAATCTATCTTTATCATGCATCATGCTTCTTTATAAGCCTTGGTCAGTTTAACTCCCTCTACCCGAATTATACTGTCTAAACAACAATAAATCTTAGTTATTAGGAGATCAACCCCTCATTTTCTTTTACTTTCATGTAGTTGGAGCTTTGCTTTTCCATACAAATTTTAGATGTGTATGCTTTTCCATACAATTTTAGAATTGCATTAAATTAAAAAATCATGAGGGCGTGTTCCCTGATGGCTTTAGTGGTTAGGCACTTTCACCACTGCAGCCCAGGTTTCGTCTCTGATCTGGGAACTGAGATTCCCACATCAAGTGGCTGCAGGCCATGGCAGAAGAAAAAAAAAAAATCAGTAGGGACAAATTTATATAGGCCATCTCTCCATTTATTTAAATGTCTTTAACTTTTGTTGGGGGACTGCAAGGTCACTATTGAACTACATCCTCCTCTTGGGAGAATTCACAGGATATGGATAGATTATTACAGTCATGGTGATGGTTTATTACAGCAGAAGGGTACAGATTAAAATTAAAGGGAGGGAATTCCTCTTGAGGCGCAGCGGAAACAAATCCGACTAGCATCCATGAGGATGCAGGTTTGATCCCTGGCCTTGCTCGGTGGGTCGGGGATCCCACATTGCTGTGGCTGAGGTGTAGGCTGGCAGCTGTTGCTCTGATATGACCTCTAGCCTGGGAACTTACATATGCTGCACCCTAAAAAGAAAAAAAAAAAGAAAAGGAAAGGAAAAAAATTAACAACGGGAGAGGGTACGTGGGGCAAAGTGCAAGAAAAATGGAGCATAAACTTCCAAGGGTCCTCCCCCAAGGGGAGTCGTGTGAATATGAGTAATTTTCTCAGAAACAGGACAAAGTGACAGTAGGTGCAAAGGGAGGCTCACCTGAGCTTTGTCGTCAGGTATTTTATTAGGAGTCGCAGTACCGAGCTCAGGTACTCAGACTGCGGCCATTAAGAGCAAAAACAGGTGTTCACCAGACATCACGTTGTTAGCATAAGTGACCTGATCAAGCAAACAGCATGTGGTTCAAGGCCTCTGACATACAAAACACTTATCAAGCAGAATAATTCAAGAGCTCCGAGAGCTCATCTCCTATGAGCTTGCCAAGGGCCAGCCTTTAGACAGGCCTTTCTTGGGAATGTGCAGGATGTGAGCAGCCCAAGCCTGCTGACTTAACCCTTTCCTGCACAAATATCTTTAAAGAGATTTTAATTATTTCATGTAAGTTTTCTTTTTAGTTATTTTGAAACTTTTTTAAAGGTACAACTTCAAACTTACAGAAAAGTTGTAAGAGTACTATAAAAACTCCTAAATGTCTTTTGTCCAGTTACCCCAACTATTCACATTTTATCTCACTTTAGCATTGCTTCTCTCTCTCTTTCATCTGTTATCTGTCTGTATATATTTATGCAGATTTTTTTCCGAATCACTTGAGAGGTAGTTGAAGCCCTAAGATCATTCTTTTGGGTAATCTCAGTATAATTATAAAAAATCAGTATATACACAGCAAGAGATAGACACATACTCACATATGTAAATACACAACAATGCTATTATCTAATCCACAGATCATATTTAAATTACACTATTATCTCACAATGTCCTTTATAGCTAAAACTTTTTTTTTGCAGTTTAGGACTCAATCCAAGATTACCTGCTGCATATTTGTTGTCCTGTTTCTTTAGTGCTTTTTAATCTGAAACAATACCTTACTTTTCTTCATCTTTCTCAGCCTTGACATTTTGAAAACTACAGGCCAGATATTTTATACAGTCTCTTAGTTTGGGTTTATCTGAAGAATTCATCGTTTTCCCCTTAAGTTCATCTTCAATTCTTTTTCAGTTCTTTTTCTCCCCCTTTGCACTTTCTTGGATTTAGTATCTTTCATGACCAGAGTTAAGTTTTGAATTTTTAGCAAGAATATCACAAAAGTGATGTATCATTCTCCATGCATCATATGAGGAAGCATCATATGAGGAACCACATAATGTCAACTTGTCCTAATGTTAGTGATGTTAACTGGTTTAAGGCGGTGTCCACCTAGGTTTCTCCACTTAAAATTATTTTCCCTTTGGATTATATGTAATTTGTAGGGTGATATATTGAGATTCATATCCTGTTCCTCATCAAACTTTCACCCTCTAGTTTTAGGATCCATTCGTGATTTCCTACCCCCATTGTTCCTCCTATGGATTGGTATTCTCAAAGGAGGAGAAATATTGTTTAGATACTACCAGACTTAGATAATACAGATACTATGAAATAATATTACATACTGTTAACAGTATTTATGTTGATGCTCAAATCATCATAGAATTGGCTAGTGGGAACTGCATTAGTCTGACTCCTGTGTTCTTTTGACATGTCTCCATTATTCTTTGAACACTTTTTTTTTAATTGAGGTATAATTGACATATAACATTATATTGGTTTCATATGTACAGCGTAATAATTTATTGTTTGTACGTGTTATAAAATGATCACCACAGTAAGTCTTGATCACCACCACAGTTACAAGTTATTTTTTTTTCTTGTGATGAGAACTTTTAAGATTTAATCTCTTAGCAACTTTCAAATATGCAATACAGTATTATTAAGTATAGTCACTATGTTGTGCATTATATCTCCAGGACTTAGTTATTTTGTAATCCAAAGTTTAGTGTACCTTTTGATCCCCTTCACTCGTTTTGCCCACACCCTACTCTCCATCTCTGGGAACCACCAGTCTATTCTGAGTACTTCATACTCAGGGTAGAAGTGTTCCAGGCTCGCCTTGTACTTTTTCTGCACTGTCCTTGGAATCAGCCATTTCTTCAAGAAACCATGGTATCTTTTAGTGGAGAACGGTATTTAGAAACCAAGATCTGGGCTAGGTGTACTTATTGCCACTGCTGTAGAATTAATTTTAGACTCTAAAACTAGAAAATGGGAGGGTGTGTGTGTATTAATATCTGTATCCTAACAACCATGATTTCATAATGTCATCTCTGATTCCAAATGAATATCTCACAGTATATTCTAATGTTCCCCCTTTCCATATTTGGAACTTCTTTTCTCAACAGTGGGAAACCTTGTTATTATTCTCAGTATATTTGCACGTTGGTTCAAGTCTAAAATACAGGGAAAGGTTTTTCTAAATTGGCTGATCCCTGCCATATTCAAAACCAAACCTACTAAATAGGATTTAGGATTGTCCTCTGCATATACCTGTGTGTGTATATGTCCTTTTTTGTAATCTAAATGAACTGTATTCTATATACTATTATGTGACTTGCTTTTTTACATAACAGTATATTTGAGATGTCTTTACAAAACAGTACGTGAAGGTTTATATATCATTCATTTGGATAACTGCATAGTGTAAGGTAAGAATATAGCATAATTTATTTAACCTATCTGAAATATCCATGGATATTTAGGCCGTCTGTAGTTTGGGGCATTTTTAAAGGTGTTGTAAATAAAATCATAATTTTACACTTCTGGGTGCATAGCTATAGGATACATTCTTTTTTTAAATTTTTTTTGGTGTCTTTTTTAGGGCCCACACCTGGGGCATATAGAGGTTCCTAGACTAGGGGTCTAATTGGAGCTGTAGCTGCCGGCCTACACCACAGCCACAGCAACGTGGGATCCAAGCTGCATCTGCGACCTACACCACAGCTCATGGCAGCGCTGGATCCTTAACCCACTGAGCAAGAACAGGGATCGAACCTGCATCCTCATGGACAGTGGTCGGGTTCGCCAACCTCTGAGCCACGACGAGAACTCCTTATAGGATGCATTCTTGGAAGTAAAACTCTTTGGTCAGTGATATATGCGTTTAAAAACAATAATTATTACCAAACTGAAACCCAAACTGGATGTATCAATTTATACACTCAGCATAACTGAGAATGTTTCCTTTTCTACATTTCCATCAACGATGAGAACTGACCAGTTCTTTCAATGTTTGGCAAGCTGATAGGTAAATTTTTTCATTGAATTTTTACTTTTTCAATTATGAATGAGGCTGAGTATCTTTTCATATGCTTATTAGTCAACTATACTTCATTTGCTGTGAATGTCTGATTACATGTCTTGCTCGTTTTTCATATTATTTTGTCATTTGCTTAGGAGGATGTCTTTTATTATACATGTTGCAAATGTTTTTCTTCTATTTATCATTATTACTGAGTTTGTGAGTTTGAAATTTTGTTAGTATTGTATTTATGCTTTTATCAGGGTCTTCCTAAACTCCAGGATTAATTTTTTTAAGTGCCCATGTTTTCTTCTGTACTTTTTTATGCCTCAGTATTCGATTCATGTGGAATCTAGTTGGTTGTAAGAAACAAACTAAAATGTACTTCTTAAAATCAAATTGAGGAGTTCCTGTTGTGGCTCAGTGGTTAATGAAACCGACTAGGAACCATGATGTTGCGGGTTCGATCCCTGGATCCTCTAAGTGTGTTAAGGATCTGGCGTTGCCGTGAGCTGTGGTGTAGGTCGCAGACGTGGCTTGGATCCCGCGTTGCTGTGGCTGTGGTGTAGACCGGCGGCTACAGCTCCAATTAGACCCCTAGCCTGGGAACCTCCATATGCCCCAGGTGTGGCCCTAGAAAAAGGCGAAAAGACAAAAAAAGAAAAAGCAAATCGAATGTACCTTTTATTATTACCAATAGCTAGGCAATTGTCTTAACACCATATATTCAATAATAAAAACATCTCATGTGTTACTTCATTATGCTACCATATGCTAAATCTACTCTCCATTTTTCTTCTTTGGAATTTCCAGTTATTCTCACATTTAACAATTAATGATATTTTTATTGGTTTATCATTGTACTCATAGAAAGTTAAGGATATACATCTTTGGTCTTTACAACACTGAGGCTTTCGGCCCCAAGGCTTGTGGCCTAGTGATGAAGGGTTTGTCATTGTCACTGCTGTGGCTTATGTTCCGTCCCTGGCCTAGGAACTTCCACATGCTGTGGGCGTGGCCAAAAAAAGGAATTGTCGTCTTTTATGTGTTTCAGTAGAATTTTTAAATATTCTTCACGGAGATAATGAACATTCCTTTTTCTCATGTATTTGATCTTTTATTCTATTTTCTAAAGAACTATTATTTTCATTGCTTATCTTTCCAATTCATTCTCCCTGATACTTTATTTCAAATAATTCCCCAATTTATAACGTTCTGCATTTTATATCTATGTCTCTTTCTATCGTTTTCAAGTTTCCATGCTACTGCCACCTTCTGTCCTCCCTACTTTGTTAAAATTAGACTGTCATTGTCACTTAATTATTGCCTAGCATTCTCCTTTAATTCATGTGCCCCCCCATCTTACCCCCCCATCTTACCTAGCATAATACCAGTCTTGGTGAAATCAACTTTTTCACTCATGCAGAGCACCCATGCAGCTGAACTTCACTGGTGAAAAATATATTCTGGTGATAACTGGTCACACTTAAAAGTCATGACATTTAACACTATGTGGGGTATTGATGTTACTGGGGAACCCCACTGTATTCCTGCCTCGCACTCTTTCTCTCACCCTCTATGCACCTTTTCCCACATTCTTTTCTATTTTCTAACTTCCAAAGATTTTTCCTTATCCTCTTTTTTTTTTTTTAGCGGATGACTTTATTTTCTATTTCATAAAGAACAATTAAAGTGGTGAGGCGAGCTCTTCCACATAGTCCCACCGACACACATACCCAACCGTGCTCATCTGTGCCCTCACGCTGAGCTCTGTGTACTCACTGTACTGAGGGGAGTGCTCCATGCCCTTCTGCCAAGGCCATCCGTGCACCTGTGCACTGCGTCCCAATCCCCTTTGCTTCCTCCGGATTTTGCTTTAGCAGTTATCCCCCATGCCTTTATTGACTGTCTCTTTGGGGCCGCACCGCGGCATATGGAAGTTCCCAGGCTAGGGTTCAAATCAGAGCTGCAGCTCCCGGCCTACACCCCAGCCACAGCAACGCAGGATCCAAGCTGCGTCTGCGACCTACACCACAGCTCACGGCAACGCTGGATCCTTAACCCACTGAGCAAGGCCGTTCCGGGATCGAACCTGCGTCCCCATGGATCCTAG
Organism: Catagonus wagneri; assembly: GCA_004024745.2. NCBI lineage: Eukaryota > Metazoa > Chordata > Mammalia > Artiodactyla > Tayassuidae > Catagonus > Catagonus wagneri. The sequence goes on along the minus strand of PVHT020000793.1, from coordinate 3,158,873 downwards.
TCTGGTCCGTTAACCACTGAGCCATGTCTTTTGAATTGTCAAATTGACAGTCAATCTCTTTCAAAATTTACAAACTCCTTTGCAATCTCCTTCATCCTAAAAGAACAAACATAAAAGCAAGTAAAACCTTCTTGCAATCCCACATCCTGCTCCAGCTGCAGGCCCATTTATTTGTTCCTTTTCATATCAAAACTCTTTTAAGGAATTGAGCTGTCTTCAATTCCTCACTTTTTCTCTCTTGAATTTGCCCTAAACAGTCTTTTATCACCGTCACTCATACAGATTTTTTTCAATGAGACTAAACATCCCATATTGCCAAATCTAACACTCAATTTTAACTCACTACACTTGGCATATTGACAGCATTGGACCTAACTGATTTCTTTCTTGGAAACCGTTTTTCACGTGGCTTCTAGATACACCTTTTAGTTTTCATGTTTTTTTCCTTTTTTTCTTTTTGCCGTCCAGTGTCTTTCCTCTTTTCTCCTCAATCTCGTGATGTTGGAATACCTCAAGTTTCAGCCACAGACCACTTCTGTATTATCCTTACAACGAAGTGTGATCACTTCTTCTTCTGGCTTTAAATAATTTCTGAATTTAAATCACCAGTGTATACTTCTTCCCAGAATCCAAAGTTATTTGTTCAGCAGTCATCCCATTCTCTCTCCTTTAATGTCTCCCTGGCATCTCAAATAGAACATGTCTCCAAATGAACTCATCAGCTCTCTACTCAAAGGTACATTTTGCTCCAAGCTGCCATCACCTCTGTCTGGGACCATAGCAGGAAGGTCCTAACTGGTCTCGCCCTGCTTCTGCTTTGGCTCTGGGGGATTGATTTTCCATATAGTAGCAGCCTGAGTAAAGATGTTAATGTGTAAATCAAATCAGGTACATGCCAAGGTTAATCCGTCCTTAGAACCTTTCCCTAGGTCTTATCATCGCCTGGAGCACTCTCCCTCCTGGTCCTGCCTGGCTCACTCACACCTTCATTCATTCTTTTGCTCAAATATCACCTTTCCTGACCATCTGACCTAAATGAACTACTGTTTCCTGCTGCCAGGATTGACTGTCCTTTAGTCCTTCTTTCCTTTTGCTTTTTCTTCAAACTATTAGCTTTTCCCAAAATAACATTCTGTATTACTTATATTCTTCTAAAATCATCCGTGTTCCTCTGAAGTTCTATGACAGGAACTTTGCTTAGCTCACCGCTTGGCTTGTTAGTTTTTATTAGTGCATTTTTGCTTTCTGCTGTTTAGTATTTGGTCCTGTATACATTTTCCAGCCCTTATTTTCAACCTTACTGTTTTGTTTCTGACAGTGATGAGTACTCTAAAAACCCTAAAACACCTAATGAAGAGTGACATTCGTAAGCATTACTATAGATGAACTGGTCAGGGAAAGAACCCCTAAGGATTACTTCTCATTTCAGTGGAGGCTTGAATGATAGAGAATGAATGGTCATAAGTGAATGAATGAGAATCTGGAGAAAGAGAGCAGTCCACACTGAAGAAATAGCAAGTCTGAAGGTCCCAAGTGGAAGTAATCCTGTCCTGATAGTTACCAGACTAGTAGATAAGAGGTTAGACTTAGGAGATGAGCTCATCCTTAATGGCTTGGAGTGACAAGGACAGGTAGGGCCTAAGAGGCCTTCACGAGCAAAGTGAATTTTATTCCAAGTACAATGGGAAGAACATTGGGTACTTTTAATTAGGGCAAGAACATGATCTGATTTTCATCTTTAAAAGATAACTTTGGCTGTTATGTAGAGAACTGATTGGAAAAGAAGAAGAGGAAGCAAGGAGAGTAGATAGTGAAGGAAGGTGGTTTCTAGGTAAGAGCAGTTTCAGTGGAGATGAAAGGAGATGGATCAATTCGCAGTCTGTTTTGTATGTAGCACTGACAGAGCTTGTCAGGAAGTACTTAGTCGAGATGGCCCCGGAGGCTCATTTTTCTCTCCTCTTTTAGTAATTTGGCAAAGAGCTGACAGTGGAAGAATAGGTTGATACTAGCTGCAGAGTTCTTCGTGCTCCCTTTTCTAACAAGGGTCTTTCAATTAAGAAGTTCCTATTGTTATGTAATCACTCAGATGTTCCCTCTTCCTCTTTTTTATAAATACGCCATTCCTATGATAAAGCATATAATTATATCAACTGACAGAAAAACGTTTGACAAAAATTCAACACCATTCATGACACAAATTCTTAGTAAGTTAATAATCAAAGGGAATTACTCCAGTTTGATAAAGAGCATACCCCCTCCAAAAAAAACCCTATCAATTGTATCATACTTGATAGTGAGTGCTTCCTCCCTAAAATCAAGAACAAAGCAAGGATATCTGCTCTCACCACTCTTATTTAACATACATTATTATGTTAAATGGAAGTTTTAGCCACCACAGTAAGACAATAAGAGGAAATGAAAGGCATATAAATCAGAAAGGAAGAAACAAAACTGCCCTTGTTTATATAGGTGACACATAAATATGTGTCTAAAGACTCAAGGCATCTACAAAAACAAAACAAAAAATCCTAGAACTAGCGAGTTAGGCAAGTTTACAACATGCAATATCGACATATGAAAATCAATCACATTTCTGTATACTAACGGTAAACAAAATTAAAAACACAGTTTATCCAAAGAAAATGAAATACTTAGGCATATGCTTAACAAAACATGTATGAGATTTGCGTGCTGATAATTACTAAATGCTGATGAAGGAAATCAAGACTTAAATGGATATATTTTGGTCATGAACTAGAAGACTCAAGTTTGTTAAGATGTCAGTTCTTCTTAAATTGATCTCTAGACCTAACATATTCCTATAAAAATTCCTGCAAGGTTTTTTGTAGTCATAGACAAATGTATTCTAAAATTGATATAAAAAATAGAAATGATTTTTTGAAGACCTGGCTACACCTGTGAGTCACCTTTGTAAACTTTATATGAACATTTTCAGATTCTCTGGTGCAATCTCAGGATTGATGACAGCATCTTGGGAGCACTGGGACTCAGGTTTGATCCCCCTCCCAGTGCAGTAGATTAAGGATCCGGTGTTGCCACAGCTGTGGCTTAGGTCGCAACTGCAGCTTGGATCTGATCCCTGGCCTGGGAATTCCATGTGCTGAGAGGCGTCCAAAAAACAAAAAAGAATTTCAGATTCTTTATATAAACACGTGTAAGAGCAAGATTAGCACATGAAGTTGGAGCTAGACTTTATGTTTTAAAAGAATTTCTCCGTAATTCTGATGCACAGCCAGGTCTGAGAACCAAGGTCCAAAATGAATTGTCCCAGCACTTTTGCTATAAGTGCCACTGGAACTTATTAAACCCAGCACACTGTCTTACATTCTTTTAACCAACAAACCAACTAACCAGTTAGCATCCGTTACATGACTAACATTTGTCAGGTAATAAGACAATGTGCAGGGGACAGAGGCAATGGTACACCCACTCTTGGCCTTGAGGGTAAACGCTGAGAAAAACTGCTTGGTACTCCTTCATGTACACTGATTAATAACTATTATGTTATGGAATAAAAATTTTACCACAAAAAAATTGATATGAAAATACACAGGCCTTTGAGTAACTGAAACAATCCTGACAAAGAGAAATAGAGTGAGTGGAATCACTCTACTCAATATTAAGATTTACTGTATACCTACATCAGTCAATGCAGTGTAGTATTAGTGGAGCAGTAGACACATAGATCACTAGAACAGAATAGAAAACTCAGAAATTCATAGAAATATGCTCAGCTGTGCAAAATGGAGGATGATAGCCCTTAAAAAAGATTGGGCTGAAGCAATTGGGTATCTGTAGGCAAAAATTAAACCCTGACCTAAATCTCACACTTACTGCAAACTCAAAATGAATCATGGACTTAAATGTGAAAAATAAGACTCTAAAACTTATAGAAAAAAGTTACAGAAAAATGTCAAATGTGGAAACATTAAAGACCCCAAGATAGCCTAGACGATCTGGGGAAAGGACAGAGCTGGAGGTATCCCACTCCCTGATTTTAAACTTTACTGCAGGAGTTCCCATTGTGGCGCAGCAGTTAACGAATCTGACTAGGAACCGTGAGGTTGCGGGTTCGATCCCTGGCCTTTCTCAGTGGGTTAACGATCTGGCATTGCCATGAGCTATGGTGTAGGTCGCAGACATGGCTCGGATCTGGCGTTGCTGTGGCTGTGGTGTAGGCCGGCAGCTGTAGCTCGGATTCAACCCCTAGCCTGGGAACCTCCATATGCTGCAGGTGTGGCCCTAAAAAGCAAATAAATAAGTAAATAAATAAGTAAACTTTATTGCAAAGCTACAGTAATCAAAATAGTATGCTACTGGCGCCAAAACAGATACATAGATGAATGGAACAGAAAGAGAGCCCAGAAATGAACCGAGTTAATCTGTAGCAAACAAGACAAGGATATACGATGGGGAAAAGATAGCCTCTTCAATAGACGATTTGGGGGGAAACAGGTTGGCTGCATGCAAATGAATCAATTGGACTGACCATTCTCTCATACCATGCACAAAAAAATTCAGAATGAACTAAAGGCTTAAACGTAAGACCTGAAACCATAAAATTTCTAGAAGAAAACATAGGCAGTAAGCTCTTCAGTGTTGGTTACTAATTTTTTTGGATATGTCTCCTCTGGCAAGGGCAACAAAAGCAAATATAAACAAAGGGGACTATATCAAACTAAAAAGCTTTTGCACAGTGAAGTAAACTATCAAAATAAACAGGCCACCTACTGAATGAGAAAAGATATTTGCAAATAATACATCCAATGAGGATTTAAGGTTCAAAAATATATAAAAAGCTCATATAATCAACATCACAAAACTAAACCACCCAATTTTCAAAAAATGGACAGCCCTGAATAGACATTTTTCCAAAGAAGACATACCCTTGGCCAACAGGCTCATGAAAAGAAACTCAATATCACTAATCATCAGGGAAATGCAAAGCAAAACTACATTGAGATATTTGATAATGCCATTTACACCTGTTAGAATGGCATTATCAAAAAACATGACACGTATTGGTGAAGATGTAGGAAAAAGATAACTCTCATGTACCATTGGTGGAAATGTAAATTGGTATAGCAAATATGGAAAACAGTATGGTGATTTGCAAAAAACTGAGACTAGAACTACCAAATGACCCAGAAATTCTACTCCTGAATGTTTATCAGAAGAAATCAGAAATACTTAATTAGTATTTAGAAATTAATACTAAGTTAACTAATAATTAATACTAATTAACTAATAGTTATTAGATACATGCACCCCAGTGTTTACTGTAGCATTATTTACAGTAGCCAAGACATAAAAGCAACCTAAGTGTCCATCAGTAAATGAATGGATAAAAAAGATGTTATAAATATATACAGTGGAATATTAGTCATAAAAAAAGAATGAAATTTTGCCATTTGTGACAATTTGGATGGATCTAGAGGGTATTATGCTAAGTGAAAGAAGTTAGACACATGTTATATGATTTCATTTGTACATGGAATCTAGAAAGCAAAAAACAATATAACAAAACAGAAACAGAGTCATAAATGTAAAGATCAAACAGGTGGTTGCCAGAGGAGAAAGGGATGGGAAGAGGAAAGAAACAGGTGAAGGAGACTGAGATACACACTTCCAGTTGCAAAATAAATTAGTCATGGGTGTGAGAATAACTATGTATATCTTTTATGGTGACATCATAAACAGGCTTATTGTGGTGATCACTTTGAAGCATAAAAATAAAAACAAAAGGAAATAACACTATATGTTTTATTTTTTAACTTAAAAAAAATTGGAGTTCCTGTCATGGCTCGGTGGTTAACGAATCCGACTAAGAACCATGAGGTTGCGGGTTCGATCCCTGGCCTTGCTCAGTGGGTTAAGGATCCGGCGTTGCCGTGAGCTGTGGTGTAGGTCGCAGATGCGGCTCGGATCCCGCGTTGCTGTGGCTGTGGCGAAGGCCGGCGGCTACAGCTCCAATTAGACCCCTAGCCTGGGAACCTCCATATGCCGCGGGTGCGGCCCAAATAAGGCAAAAAGACAAAATAATTAAAAGATAAATAAATAAATAAAAATTCGGCAGGCTACACCCATGGCATGTGGAAGTTCCCTGCCCAGGGTTCGAATCAGTACCCCAGAAACAACCTGAGCCACAGCAATGACAATGCCAGATCTTTAACCCACTGAACCACCAGAAAACTCCCACACTATGTTTTTTAATATGAAGAGTCATTAAAATGTCAGTTTTTTTCATGAATTAATAAATGCAATAAGATTACGATAAAGTAATAGTGAGTTTGGTTTGTATGTGTGTAAATGTGTGGAATGCATGTGTGTACTAGGGAGGGGTGTAAGTTAAACAAGCTGCTTCTGAAATTTACGAGAATTTTAAATAAGCAAATCACCTAAAAATATCCTGAAGAAGAATAATGGCAGGTAACTATCTCTGTTAGATAAAATATTTTTAAATCTATGGTAATTAATGTTGTTGACACATCAAATAAATATATAAATGCAACAGAATAAAAATTTACATTATTTCCATATTTCACATTGTTTCAGAGGACTTTCATTTGCCCCGGGGAAGGGTAAACCCACAAGAATCTGGGGGGAAAAAAAAGAAGTCAATTGAATTTCAAAAAGATTTTTTTAAACTCATAACTAAAACATTTGTCTTAAAAGCTGAAATAGTTTTTAACTTTAGCAAACTTTTCTAGAGAGGCAAGCTTCTTTTAGTTTACAAAGAATGATTTTGAATATCAAAAGCCTAAGCATGAAAAGTATTTTGTATGTGAAATGTATAATGTAAACTACCACAGAGTTAGGAAGAATTTAGGTTTTTCTGCCAAAGTAAAATAAAAGTATCTGGCTTTGTGGAGAAGATAATACTGGCGTTAAGCTGGGTATTGGCGAAGGTCCACTCTTGCACCTTCCAGCAGATACCAGCTTTACCTGCAGTAAGGAAGGGAGGGGACTTTTTCGTGTGGCACATCTTCAGCCATGAGAAGTGAAGGATCAGACCAAGTCACATGGGTTCCACGTGCATCGGATGTGCTTAGGAGTCCTCTCCACCTAACACCCTCATTTCCCGCCCCCCTGGTTTCCTTTCCTTTGGAGTCCTACACGCTTGAAAAGATTCTCTCTCGGAGACTGTTAGCTCACTCCAAACCCATTTCCTAAAAGATGTCTGTATTTTCATTCTGCTTGTCTTGTTAAAACCCAAGGCATTTCAATTTCTGTGCAGTATCCTTCCCAGTGCCCTCTTGTTCAAGCATCCAGCTTGTGTCTAAAGAAGATTCAGTGGAGTGGCAATTTTAATGCAGTTTATACCTCAGCCAAGTGGGCCAGTCACTTTAAGTTTGAGATGAACACTAGATCACATTCTGACCTTGTAATTATCTCCTGGAATAAGGCCAATGGATGTCTGTTTACCGATCTGTAGAGTGGCTTGTGTTTATTATGTTAACAAAGAGATTGAGGAAGTAAAAATCAATTGTTAGAGTCTAGCCCCCAGCTCCACTTTTGCCCCCGGTCCCAATAGTGATGTATGAGACTTCCCCAGTCATTTGAAATCTTGGTTCTGTGACGTCACCTACATAGGCTTCCTTCTGGAAGGCATGCTCACCTATTTGGGTAGAGTTTCACCTTAGGAAAGAGATTTCCTACCCGCCATTCTCCGCAGAGCATCCTGGACTTCTTTGTTTCTTAGACTGTACACAACAGGGTTTAGTAAAGGTGTGATGACCGTGTAAGTCACTGAGATCAGCTGGTCCTGGTCCTTGGTGTTCTCGGACTTGGGCTTGAAGTAGGCAATGGAGGCACAGCCGTAGTGGACAATGACCACGGTGAGGTGGGAGGCGCAGGTGGCAAAGGCCTTCTTCCGGCCCTGGGCAGAGGCGATTTTGAGGATGGTGGAAACAATGAGGACGTAGGAGATGCAGAGGAAGGCGGCAGGGCCTGTGATGGCCAAGAGGCTGATAATTAAGGTCAGGACATCATTGATGATTGGGGTAGCACAGGCCAAGTCCAACACAGGGCGAACATCGCAGAAGAAATGCTCAATCCGTGCCTTGCAGAAGGGCAGTCTGAAAATGGCCACAGCCTGAACCAGCGAGAGTGAGAACCCCGTGGCGCAGACAGAGGACGCCAGCACGACACAGACCCTCCAGTTCATGATGACTGAGTAACGAAGTGGGTTGCAGATGGCCACGTAGCGATCATAGCCCATTACTGCCAACAGGAGGCAGTTGGTGATGGCAAAGCCAAGGAAGAAGAAAAGCTGAGTCCCACAGCCCTCCAGGGAAATGGACTGGCTCAGGCCTGCGAGGCTGGAAAGCATGCGTGGGATGATGACCAGGGAGTAGAAAGTCTCCGATGTGGAGAGGACACTTAGAAAGAAGTACATGGGGGTGTGGAGGTGATGATCAAAATGGATAACGGTCACGATGATGGTGTTGCCAGCCAGTGTTAGAATGTACAGGGCAAGGAACCCCATGAAGAGTGTGAGCTGATGCTCCTGGAAGTTGGAGAAACCTTGGAAAGTAAACTCTCTTACTTCTGTGTGGTTGGCTGTCCTCATTGAAGATCTCAGGTCTGAAAAACACAGAGAAAGTCGGCACCATCTCTTGGCACCAGAGACTGCCCTGGTGAGCACACCATCTGGAGCAGAGATTCAGCACCACAAGGAACTCGTTCAAAACTTCATAATGGAGTTCCCCTTACGGCTCAGCGGGTTAGGAGCCTGTCTAGTATCCATGAGGAATGTAGGTTCTATCCCTGGCCTCGCTCGGTGGGTTAAGGATCCAGCATTGCCGTGAGCTGTGGTGTAGGTCGTGGATGCAGCTCGGATCTGGCGTTGCTGTGGCTGCGGCGTAGGCCAGCGGCTACAGCACAAATTTGACCGCTACCCTGGGAACCTCCATATGCCAAGGGTGTGGCCCTGAAAAGACAAAACAAACAAAAAACATATGAGTCAACTGCCTTTGCCAGGGACATGGCAGACTAGGTCCTTAGAATTAGAAGTAAAGACATAGGGAATTTGAGCAATCCTATTTAAAAGTTTGAGGTAAAGCATTCTTTTCAAATATTCCTGGGTCATTTAGAAAATGACAACCTATGACAGCTCATAAAATTGGCCTCAAAAATGTCTTAGAACTGGGTTTTCTTAAAAGGTAGACCACAGTCTCAGACCACAGTGTAATTAAGTTAGAAATTATCACAGAAAGGAACTTGAAAAATTGCAAATATTTTTTCAAACCAATGGTTCAAAGAGGAACTAATAGTGGATGGTAGAAAATATTGAGAACTAAACAATAATAAAAGAATCACAGACCAAAACATGTACAATGCATTTAGGACATTATTAGAGGGAAGTTTGTAGTTTAAAATGTTTGTTTATTATTTTTTTAAAGGCTAGATTAAGGAGTTGAGCATCCATCCCAAGAAGTTATAAAAACAAGACTTAAAAAGGAAAGTAGAAGGAAAAAAATAAGCAATGTTAACTATATCTAAAGAAAGATAAAATAGACAAGGTCCACAAACACAAAAGTTTACACACTTTAGGTAAACTGCTAGTGAAACAGACTAAGAAAAACAAATGAGGACATAAATAAACCCTAGTACAAATTAATAAAGGGACAATAGCAGAAGTTTCAGACACAAAAAGATTAAAAGTAACTTGAACAACTTATTAACTCAATACTTTTTTTTTTGCTTTTTGCTTTTTTTTTTTTTTTTTTTTTTGCTTTTTGGGGGCACACGTGTAGCATGTGGAAGTTCCCAGGCTGGGGTTGAATCAGAGGTGCAGCTGCAGGTCTACACCACAGCCACTGCAATGCAGGATCCGAGCCGCATCTGCAACCTACACCACAGCTCACAGCAACGCCGGATCCTTAACCCACTGAGTGAGGCCAGGGATTGACCGCGCATCCTCATGGTTATCTACTTGGATTCATTACTGCTGAGCCACAGTGGGAACTCTCAAAACATTTTTAAACTTCAGTGAAATGGATACATTTCTAGAAAAAAAATTATTTACCAATATTGAATCAAGAAGAAAAAACTTGAAAACTATTTTAAGAACTAAAGATGGTAGTAAAAAATATACAGACCTCCAGGCCAAGAAAAATTTAGCCATAAATGCTATAAAACATTCAAGGATAAATCAATTTTAATCTTACACAAAGTATTTTGGGTGATATAAAAAGACGGTGGAGGGGAGCAAAATTTGCCACCCCAAAATATGTTTCTTTAGCGTGAGGATAAATTGAGGCTGATTATTTTTAAGGCCCAAAGACTCTAGAGGAATCTTTGACCTTCTCCCTACCTGCCTAAAAGAACGAAGCCAGGAGTTCCCTTCGTAGCTCGGTGGTTAACGAACCCTACTAGGATCCATGAGGATGTGGGTTCGATCCCTGGCCTTGCTCAGTGGGTTAGAAATCCATCATTGCTGTGAGCTGTGGTGTAGGTCTCAGACGAGGCTCAGATCCTTCGTTGCTGTGGCTGTGGGGTAGGCTGGCAGCCGTAGCTCCAATTCTACCCCTAGTCTGGGAACTTCCATAATGTTGTGGATGCGGCCCTAAAAAGCAAAACAAAACAAAAAAAAAGGAATGAAGCCAGAGGACCTTGTTCCAAGAAGGGACCCATCACCATAGATTACTGTGGAGGAACCTAAGAAAGTCCCAGTTCAGGTGTCCCAGTGTCTCTGCCTGGCCCAGCAAACCTTGTTCGTCAAACATTTGCTTTTCCATCTCCTGTAAATTTCCTTCCTCTCCTTTGAAGTCTCAAACCACTGCCCCCAACATCCTCTTTTTTTTTTCCTTAGCTGCAGATGGTGTTTAAGGTGAGGGGTTTAGCTGCTTCGGTGAGTTACCCAGTTTTCCTGGGTCTCTCCTTTGTACATGTGTTATTAAACTTTTGCGTGATTTTCTTTCTCTTGTTAATATATCTCGGGTCGATGTAATTCTTAGACCAGCCAGAAGAACCTAAAAGAGTAGAGGAAAATTTCTTTCTCCTTAACCAGAGAGGGCTCCTCACCTCATTTTAGGAAGCCGGAATTATCTTGCCACCCAATTTATCAGGCCGATCACACACACAGAAATACATGCAAAATTCTTAAGCAAAAAGTCACCAGACCAAAACCAACAATGTACAAAATGGGTATAGGATCGAGGTGGTTTTATTTTAGACTGAAAGTTTGTTTAACATTAAAGCAGCCCCATTATCTATTTCCTGAAACAAATTGTTTAAAGGAAAGAAAAGACACGATTATTTCAATAGCTACCAAAAAAGCATTTTTAAAATTCAGTGTCTCCTTATAAGAATCCTTAGTAAACAAAGAATAAAAGATTTTCTTTAAGCTGATAAAGCATGCATACAGCAATTCTTCAGCCGGCGTACACTGAAAGAGGCACGATACTGACGGATTCATCTTTAAGATTAAGAACAACATAAATGTGACTGCTTTATCCACTTCCCTTAGACTTCGTATTGAATATTCTAGCCAGTCCAAGGCAAGAAAAAGAAATTAAAGATATAAGATTGAGAAGGGAGGAATTCTTTATAGATGATGTGATTGTAAACACAGAAAACCCAAAAGGAGCTACTGATAAATTATTAGAATTATTAAGAGAGTTTATCAAGTTTTCTCGTACAAAACTTATGTATAAAAATTCATCACACTTCTGTACTTTAACATATTGATAGCAAATTAAATTTAAAAGGGCCATCACTTATAGTGGCTTAAAAGTATGAAATATCTAAGGTAAAGACCTTTACTAAGAAAATTATAAAATCTTAGGAGTTCCCATCGTGGCACAGTGGAAACGAATCCGACTAGTATCCATGAGGTTGTGGGTTCGATCCCTGGCCTGGCTCAGTGGGTTAAGGACCCGGCGTTGCCATGAGCTGTGGTGTAAGTCGCAGACATGGCTCAGATCTGGTGTCGCTGTGGCTGTGGCTGTGGCGTAGGCCAGCAGCTGTAGCTCGGATTAGATCCCTAGCTTCGGAACCTCCATATGCCACGAGTGCGGCCCTAAAAAGAAAAAAAATATATAACTAGCTGGTTTAGTGTAGAAAAATAAAACTGAAACCATGTTTTTTAAAAGCAGAAAGGATATTTAAATTGAAGTAAATTCTTACAATGAAGTATTATAGAGCATTGAATGAATGAGCGAATTGTAAAGCAAGAGTGGGCAAACTGCAGCCCATAGGCCAACTGTTTTTAATAAATAAGGCTTTAATGGAATACAGTCACATCCACTTTTAATGTATTATGTATGACTGCTTTTCAGTGTAAGAGTAGAGTCAAATAGTGGCAACAAAGACTGCATGGCCTGCAGAGACTAAAATGTTTACTGACTGATCCTTTACAGAAAAAGCTTGCTGACTCCTTTTAAAGATCATCAAAGGGACTAATTACATTTTCACAAATCAGCATGGATAAATCTTAAAATCATAATGTTGAATAATATAAGCAAATCAAAGATTCATACAGATGAGTTCGTATTCCATGTATGTTATGTTCAAAAGAAAGCAAGGTTAAATAATATACTGTTTAGAGATGACAATATGTTCTTTAAAACGCTATCTTTAAAATCATGGGAAATTTAAACCATGGAAATTCTTTAACCTGAAATTCATGATCGTGAATATTTGACATATAGCTGCAGTGTTTGAAAGGAGCATTTTTGAGGCTCTAGATTTATGGTAATGTTCTCCTTCTTAGCTTGGACAGAGGATACCTGGGTGTTTGTTTTGTTATTTTTTTAATGTACATTTGTTTTATATACTCTTTTTAATGCTTACCGTATTTTACAATAAAAATTTTAGTGTACATCAGGAAGTGTTCATGATATTGTTAAATGGAGGAAATATTACAAAACAGCAAAGGTTATGTGATCCCAATACTGTAATGAAAACAAAGATATATACCCACATGAATGTAACTATGTATACACAGGAAAAAAGACTTAAGAATATAGAAATGAATATATGCGACAGTTGTAAACAGAAAGTAACATGAGACTTTTTAAATACTATATATATATATATATATATATATATAGTGTGTGCAGCATTTAAATGATGTATATGAAAATTTTTAATTTAATGGAAAGTAAGTTAAAAAGCAGAATGTGATATAGTATATACAGAATTATCTCAACTATATGAAAATATGAATGCAAAGAAAGCTAAATGGAAATCATATAAATGTTAGTAGCACACAATTCTGCATGGAATAACTCTAGGAGAATGTTTACTGTCTCCTGAATTTTCCAGAGTGTCCGTGATGAACATGGGGGTAGAGGATCAGCTCAATATTTTTTAAGCCTCCCTTGAAATTCTTACCACCGTCTTTCCACCTAAGTATCCCTCCAGTCTTGGTTCTATCCATATTTCATTGGTTCTTATATGATGGCACTCTTTCAGTTGAAATGATTTATTATCCACTTTTGCAACTACATTGTAGCTGTTTCGATGACAGAGGTCATACTTAGTCATTTCCATAGACTCAGAACCCAGTCCAATACTGGCCATATCTTAAAACTTTTGATAACTATGTGTTAAAGGAATCAATAAATGAAATAATGTTCTTGAGGTACTTCTGGTCTGGAGGAGGAGACCATACCTCTGCCAAGTATATCCAGCAGCACTGCCTGGGGCACATGGAGACCAGGACAGAGTACTGAAGTGAGAATCTAGACTTAGGCTCATTAAGCTGCAGAAACTGAGAGACTGACAGAGGAAAAAAAAAAAAAGAGACATGAAAGGACAATGTAGGAAAACGTGAAAAACTGTTACCATTAAGAAGGGACATAGGGGAGTTCCCATCGTGGTGCGGCAGAAATGAATCTGACTAGGAACCATGAGGTTGTTGGTTTGGTCCGTGGCCTCACTCCGTGGGTTAAGGATTCAGCATTTCCCTGAGCTGTGAGCTGTGGTGTAGGTCAGCAGCTGTAGCTTTGATTTGACCCCTAGCCTGGGAACCTCCATCTGCCACAGGTGCGGCCCTAAACAAAAAGGGGGGGGGGGGACATAGGGACTTAACTAATTAATCTAGAGTTAGTTTTCCAGTCCTTAATCTGACTTTTGGTAAACAGCTCTTTTCTTCAGAAAGGTGGTAGAAAATTATACAATTTTTTTCTTTTGCATTTTACAGTTTCCTTTATTCTTCAAAGCAATGGTGTATCTACTACTCAAAAATAACTATGTGGTAGTGCTATGAGGACATTTAATTCCAAAGAGGATAAAGGAGTCGCCTGGTATCACGTATTTGGTTCATGGCAGAGAGAACTTGGGAACCCAGCTCTCTCTGCCTTGTGCTCTGAGTCCTTTGCTCCTCAAACATCTCAGTATCAAAGAGAAGACATTCTTTCTGTCTCAGCTGAGATGCTGATACCTATAGCAGTGATACACAGAAGTTGATGAGCCTTCTCCAGGAAGACATTAAAAAAGAAAAACAGGAAATCACTTTATCTCATTTTGTGTTGTTTTGATGTCTCTGGGATGAGACAAGGACATGGATTTGATAAGTCTTACCCAATTTCCTTTTAGTTCCTAACATAGCTCCTAGTGTCTGGTGGAAGGGCAAGACTCAGGAGAAAATGGTATTTTCCTTTATTTGTTTTCTTCTCTTGCAAGTCTAGCATCTATCTGTCTAGACTCTCCCGCTCCAGCCCCATTCATATCCCACATCCTGCATCCCCCTCCCCCAGCACACACACACACAGATGACGTCAGGCATATTTCTCTGGATATAGTGGTCTGGATGCCCCCGTGTTGCACTGCTGGAGCAGGGCCAAGAACTGACCCAGGATTGAGCATAATAAGTACGGGGAGTCAGAGCAGCATATAGACCTCAAAAGCTGATGGAACCATAGAGTTGGCCCTTGCACTCTGAATGTCTGAGTTAATTAGTAAGTGTACATGCAAAAACTAACATTTGATTAAAACATACTGTATGCTAACCTATCAAGATAGGCTGCGTAACTTAAAGTTTGGAAATGACCCATCAAGGGGAATAAAATACATACTGCCATTTTATAGATGGAAAATTTGAAGCTCAGAAGGATAAGCTGCTTGTCAGACACGTATCTAGTAATTGACGAGACCAGGTGTGAAACACAGGTATATTTTACCCCAATTGTACATGCTTTCATTGAATCAAAACTCTACTGAATTAATATTCAGGAAGGAGGTTGAGATTAGAGAGGAAGGAGACAACAGCTATATGAAAAATGCCTGACCCTCAGCCTTATTCACTCAAAAAAGAGCAGTGACATCAGTGGGAGATGACAACTCTGGGATTAAAAAGACTTTCTAATTTACTACATCTCCTCCATGATTATAAACAGGTTCTTCCATTATTTAAAAATGAAACTTAGAAGAACATCCTATTTCATTTTATAGGCACCCGGTCTCAATAAGTCATCACGCAAAACACAGGGAAAGTGTGAAACTCCAATGTGCAGGAAAATCATCAGAAAGCTGGATGCGAAAAGGAAGGAACTTAGAACATTTAAAAACAATTCTTCTCCCCCCCCCCCTTTTTTTTTCTGCCAACAACCACTTACTTCTTGCAACGCTGGCAAAGGAGTTGAGAAAAGTTCTTTTAGTTGCTGTGCATCTGATTAAAAAAAAAGAAAAGAAAAAGAAGAGCAACAGAGCCAGGACTCTGCAAGAGACCGATTAGGGAGAAATTGAAAACCCCAAGTCTAGAAGTTGAGTGTTTGCTGAGTGTCAGAAAGAAGCTCACAGTGTGGGGACCAACTTAAGGCCCAGAGTGTTGCATTCTCTGCCCTGAGAGGATCTTCTGTAGAGTTGAAGTCTCTTGAAACCCCAGGTCCGGGAACTCGATTTGTTCTGGAAAGAGGACCCGCTCCATCTGATCTAGGACTTTAGGGACTTCCCCTTGAGAATCACCACAGGGCACAAGGGGCTGCAAAGAGTTTGAGGCTCTATCCCAGGGGCCTGATTAGGAACTTGGGCAATTAGGAGAAAAAAAAAAAAAAACCTTTGCCTGTGATTACTGACTCACCAAACCAGCTTACCTGGTAGAAACTGAAATGTGTTTTGTTAATAAAAAACAGTGAACTCAGAACATACAAAACACAGGTACATGTCAATTATTCTGTGCTTGAGGATTAGTCCATTAAATGAAGCAGCCAATACAAATGCACATCCACTTATGTTCCATGAACTGTGTTGAGTATTGGAGGCACAAGCCTAACAAAATCAGTCATGGTGTTTTCTGTCACAGAGTTTATCATGGAGGTAGGCTAATCCATTGGGTATCTTTGTGTGAATTAGAGAACTTCTCTGGATAGATGCAGCCCATGTGCATACCACTTGGAGAGTAGACAGTATGGTTTTGTAATTAATAAAAGGACATCTTTTCATATGAGTGGATGGAGCTCAAAACCAGGATATAAGACTTGTCAAGCGAACTGCGGGCTGGGTTTTATCCTTCACTCTACCCCTTGGGCAGTGCACAGGTTGTACACCAGGCAGGTTTCAAATAAACAGTACAAATAAATGCATTATTACCAAAAAAAAAATGCTGTAGGGAAAAATGCATGGTCTTATGAGAGCAAGAGGGCAAGTTTTGCTAGTCTGGGAAGTCTTGCGGTATTTTTCAGAGGAATGGTGTTTGAGCTGGGATCTTTAAGATGAGTATGGATCAACTAGGTGAAGAGAAGGAAAAGAATTTAAGGCCAAGAGAAAAACAAGCATGAAGGATGTGATAGATTCATGATCATAACTTTTTCCAAAGAAAGACAAACCATGCACAAAGAATCCGAGCAAGAGATGAAGTTAGAAGGTGATGGGAGGAGATCGTGCAGGGCTTTGTACCAATTCATGCTTGTTGTGAGACAGACGTGGGGGGCCAGCAGAGCTTTTAAAGAGGTGAAAAGCTCAATCAACTGAGCATTTCCAAATGTCTGGTTGAAATGTGGAAAATAAATGGGAGAAGAGTAAGTTTGGAAGCAAGAGGATCAATTAGAGGGCTGCTGTGGGAGTTCCTGTCGTGGCTCAGTGGTTAATGAACCTGACTAGTATCCATGAGGTTGTGGGTTTGATCCCTGGCCCTGCTCAGTGGGTTAAGGATCTGGCATTGCTGTGAGCTCTGGTGTAGGTCACAGATGCGGCTTGGATCTGGTGTTGCTGTGGCTGTGGTTGGCAGCCGTGGCTCTGATTAGACCCCTAGCCCGGGAACCTTCATATGCCACGGGTGCATCTCTAAAAAGCAAAAAAAAAAAAAAAAGAATAAACTTTCTAACATACGTATAGTGGAATTCTCAAAATAAGAGGACTAGAAGGGCAGAAAAAATTGAATTACATACAATGACTAAAAACTGCTATTCAGTAAGCTTAATAAGTCTAAATGCAAAGAGACTTGAATGTAAACACTTCAGAGTCAAACTCCTGAAAGGCAAATACAAAGAGAAAATCTTGAAAACAACCAGAGAAAAGTGACTCATCATGTACAGAGAAAAAACAATGTGATTTATAGGTGACTTCTTAACAGAAAAAAGAAAAAAATGAGGCCAAAAGACAGTGAAGTGGTATTGAAATTGAGTAATAAAAAAGAAAAATAAGGAGTTCCTGTTGTGGCGCAACGGAAATGAATCTGACTAGAAAACATGTGGTTGCGGGTGCAATCCCTGGCCTCCCTCAGTGGGTTAAGGATTCAGCGTTGCCGAATAGGTTGTAGACGCGGCTTGGGTCTGGCATTGCTGTGGCTGTGGCGTGGGCCAGCAGCTGTAACTTCGATTGGACCCCTAGCCTGGGAACCTCCATGGCCATGAGTGCGGCCCTAAAAAGCAAAAAGCAAAAAAAAAAAAAAGAACAAAGAAAACATTTTAAAAAGTTCCATCTAGGAGTTCCCGTTGTGGCTCAGCAGAAACGAACCCAACCAGTGTCTGTGAGAATGCTTTTCGATCCCTGCCCCCGCTCAGTGGATTAAGGATCTGGCATTGCCGCAAGCTGCGGTGTAGGTTTCAGACGCAGATCGGATCTGCTGTTGCTGTGGCTGTGCTGTAGGCCAAAGTCTGCAGCTCCAGTTCGACCCCTAGCCTGGGACCCTCCATATGCTGCAACTGTGTCCCTAAAAAGAAAAAAGAATCAAATACATAAATACTTGGAAAGTAAAATGTTATAAATTGACATACCATGCAAACAGTAGCCATTAAGAGAGCTGACGTTGGTAAATTAATTTCAAACAACATAGGCTTTCAGATATGGAATATTACAAGAGACAGAAAACTATGAAATTATGATAAAAGAGTTAATATGTTAGGAAGATAAATTATAAACATAGATGCACCTGACAACGGAATCCCAAAATGGAAAAAATAACAGAAATGAAAGGAAAAGTAAGCAATTTAACAGTTATATTTGGAGATAAGCTAAATTCAGTATTTTGGAACAACTATACAGAGAATCTGTAAGGACATAGAATACTTGAACAACACTCTTCATTAACCAGCTTACCTAAATGACGTGTTAATCTCCACACAGAAAGATCAGGATACATCTTCAAGTGTATATAGAACTAGACTGTATGTCAAGGCACAAAATAAGCCTCTGTAAACTTTTAAAAAATTGAAACCTTCTTTGGCTAATACCAACATAAAATACTAACTTTCTTTTAGTTAGTCTTTGCATTGTATTTTTTTTCATTCTTTTGTTTTCAGTATTTCTTCATTCTGATAATTAAGGTGTGCCTTGTGTTAACAGAACTTTTGTTTTCCTATCAGGCCTGACAACCTGGGTCTACAATTGGATTGTTATTTTGTGTTTAATGAAATTACTGCTATATTTAAGTTTAAATAGATCGTGTTAGGATTTGTATTGTTTTCCTTATTTTTTGTGTGTCTACCTCTTCTCTCATCTTTTTTAGTTTAGATTAATCAAATATTTTTATTATTTATTTTCCTTTTTGTTACTTTTACATCATTTTAGTGGTTATTTTATAATGCAGAGACTATATAAAACCTTAATGTTATTGTGTATTTTAATTCTATAAATAAAAATTTGTAAGACATTAATTTATTATTGTATAATATTAATTTATACCTGTCCACCATTTATTTTTTCTTTTATTTTTCAATTCACTGTGGTTATTTTTTATCTTTGTTTCCCTTTTGGATGGATTTTTCCTTCTTCCTGAAGAACTCCTTTTTATATTTTCTTTTTCTTTAATGATTTTTATTTTTTTCCATTATAGCTGGCTTGCAGTGTTCTGTCAGTTTTCTACTGTACAGCAAGGTGACCCAGTCACACATACACATATATATTCTTTTTTCTCACCTTATCATGCTCTGTCTTAAGTGACTAGGTATAGTTCCCAGTTTTATATAGCAGGATCTCATTGCTTATCCATTCCAAAGGCAATAGTTTGCATCTATAAACCCCAAATTCCCAGTCCATCCCACTGCTCCCGCCATCCCTGGCAACCACAAGTCTGTTCTCCATGTCCATGATTTTCTTTTCTATGGAAAGGTTCATTTGTGCCATGTGTTAGATTACAGATACCTTTTTATATTTTTTTATTGCAAGTCTAATGGTGAATTCTCTCATTTTTTTCTGTTTCTAAAAATGTCTTTGGGAATTCCCTGGGGGCCTAGCGGTTGATTAAGAATTTGGCATTGTCCCTGCTGTGGCTTGGGTTCAGTCTCTGGCTGGGGAGATTCCACATGCCATAGGCGTGGCCAAAAAAATAAAAATTAAAATGTCTTTGTTGTGCATTTTTAGTGAGGGAGATTTTCTCTGAGTATGGAATTCTTGTTGGCAGTTATTTTCTTTCAGCACCTTGAAGATGCCATTCTATTGATTTCTGTTTTCCATTATTGCTACTAAGAAGTTGATTAAGAGTCTTATTGTTTTTCCTTGAAAATAATGTATCTTTATTCCTCTAACTACTTTTAAGACTTTTTCTTTTTATCTTTATTTTTCAGTTGCCTTACATGATATGCCTACATGCATTTTGTGTGTAGATGTATGTGTATATAGTCTGTTTGTAATTCGGAGTGATTCTCAAGTCTGTATCTGATGTTTTCCTCAACATGTGGCTACTGTTTCTTCATGTATGGCTTCTGATACAGTCTATCTTTTCTATCCATGTGGAACTCTAATTACACTTACACTAGACCTTTTAACTGGGTTCCGTATGCCTCAAATGCTCTTCTAAGCTCATATGGTTGTTGTCAGAATGAGTTCCTTGTGGTTATATGACTGGATTGTATTTTCTTATTAGCTGTCAATTGAGATTGCTCTGTTCCTAGAAGCGGTTCACATTCCTTGCCAAATGGCCTTCTTATAAGCCCTCTCAAAACTTAGCAGCTTGCTTCTTCAAAGCAAGTAAGGGAAGATCTCTTGCTCCTGTTTTCTGAGACAGATTTTTATATATGTAATGTAAGCATGAGAGTGACATTCATCACACCTTTGTTTTATTCTCTGGAGTAGAAGCAAGTCATAGCTCTGCCCACACACAGGAAGAGAGGATTATACACAGACTCACTGAGGGTCACCTTATCTGCATCCGTCACAGTCTAATATTTTAAAAGTCATATCTGATAATTTTAATACAGGGATTTGGGGGGGGGGTCCTGTTTCTGTTGAGTGTTTTTTTTTTTCTTCTTGATCTTTAGCCTTTTAGTCTTTTCTCCTGGTATTTTTGTTGCATCCTGGACTCTATATCATTTACAGATATAAAAACCATTTATACAACTTTTCAGGCTGTGCAAAAACCACTGATGGGATCATGGATTGCCTAATCTGTTGTAAATGAAAAAAAATTGTAAAAATAAATTGAGGCTCTGTATTATATTCTCTTCCTCTAAAGAAGATTTTATTTCACCTTCTGGCTGGTAGACTAAAGGCAAGAGCGTATTAGTACAGGAGGAATTAAGTAAAATTGAGCTAGTTTCAGTCTTTTTGAAGGTCAGTTTATTTCCACTTGATTCTTTCACCTAGGGTGCAGCACTTAAGCATATGGAAACTGCCAGATGCGCTGCTCATTTTTTTTTAGTCTTTTGACCAAAGACTGCAGACAGCAAGTTACAGTTCCTCAAGGAAACTGCAAAGAAACGAGTATCAGGCTAACATTTCCTCATATCTGCTCTTTCTACAATCTTGGCTCCTCAACTCTTCACTGACTCTATCTACATCTTAGAGTCACTATAGCATCATTCTAGGAATGGAGAGTAACTATTTCCTTCAGTTTTATAGGGATGTGAAGAGCAGCAAGGTGGAAAGAGCCCTGGTAATAGTCACTTATTGATTAGTTGTTTTAGTTAAACTTAGTTTCTTCATTTGTGCAATGGGAATAATGGTATTTAAATGTGCCGGTTTATCATACTGTTATAAGAGTACATAAAACAATGTGAAGGCTGCAGAGTGAAAGGCAAAATCTGGTTAGATATTGCTGTTGTCATCATCACATTATCATATCCTCACTCACAGATGGATAAACAGAGACCCAGAGAAGATAAATGTTTATCCAAACACTAATCAAGCCTGTGGCAGATAGTGAAACTAAAACCTGGATAAACAGAATCACTAATTAATGCTTTTTTCACCATAACCAAGGTGCCTACCACTGGTAGTGCCACCATTGCAAATCTTTCAATCTAACCAGTATTTATTGAGAATTAGTTTGGGTCCAGAATTGTGCAAGTGTGACTTCTGAAGCTGGATTTTGGGGGTTCAAGTTCTGGCTTTCCATTCATCAGCTCAGTGTCACAGGAAAGCTACATATCTTCTCTGTGCTGATTTTCTCTTTTGCACATAAATTTAAGTATGCTACCTTATATTTTATTGTAAGGATTAAATTAATATACATATATATATATTGCAGAGTTTAGCATCTAGAATATAATAACCACATATAATTAGTGTTAACAGTTATTTTTACTTGTGGCAGTGGCTGTAGATAACCTGAGAAAACAAAAGATAAATGAGAGTATCTAAAGTTGCCTACAACCGAATTAGGAGTATAAGATCAACGCAGAGAAAAATGATTAAAGAGTTAAAAATATGTGATGATTATGTGTTCTTACACATTTTAAGGCTGTCAGCACTCATGAACATCAAGGTGGGCTATGGATAATACGACGGATGTGAAAGTGAACAGGTCCCTGTGGGGTTCCTGGGCACAAAAGCCTTTATGTCCCCTGTTTCTTGTTTTTAGGGAATAAACTTCAGCCTCCATGGCCTTCCCTGGGTTCCAAAGGGCAGGTTCAAACAGTTGCTCATCAGGGAAGGAAGGTGATGCAGAGACAAGGGAAGAACAGTCAAAAATGGTACAGGAGTTCCTGTCGTGGTGCAACGGAAACGAATCCGACTAGGAACCATGAGGTTGCAAGTTCAATACCTGGCCTTGCTCAGTGGGTTAAGGATCCAGAGTTGCTGTGAGCTGTGGTTTAGGTCGCAGATGCGGCTTAGATCTGGTGTTGCTGTGGCTGTGGTGAAGGCTGGCAGCTACAGCTCCGCTTGGACCCCTAGCCTAGGAACCTCCATATGCCATGGGTGTGGTCCTAAAAAAAGGAAAGGAAAAAAGAAAAAGGAAAAATGGTACAGCCTTGGGATAGGGCCCTGGTCCTCCACAAGTCTTATACACATATCACTGAGCTCTTCTGCAGAATTAAAACCCCCAACAAATGTTAACTACTTCATGAAGCATTTTTCATTCCCCAAAGGAGGACCACCAGAACCAATCCTGGGGCTACTTAACACTAGCTTTGAAGAATGCAAGATTGCACCTACTCTGACCCTTATCTGCAGCCCTATTTTCAGCTCCTAAACTATAAGACCTCTCCTAATCGCTCCCAAAGCAGAGCATAGTCTTTAAGGCGTTAGCCTGCTGTGGCCTCCTTTGCCTGGCAAAGCAATAAAAGCTGTCATTTTATCCTTCACCCCAAACTCTGTCTCAACATTTCTACTCAGCATTGGTGGACAGAGGGCCGAATTTCAGCAACAGATACAGTACACGAAAGATGACTTGGCTGAGGCCCTGGTGGAACTGACCTAGGGCTCCAGGATAACATAGGGTATGTCGCGAGCACAGCAGAGATGAAAAAACATCAGTTTGTAGAGGTTCTTACAACAGAATTCAGGGACCACGGAGTTCCTGTTGTGGTTCAGTGGGTTATGAACCTGACTAGTATCCATGAGGATGCAGGTTCAGTCCCTGGCCTCGCTCAGTGGGTTAAGGATCCAGCATTGCCACAAGCTGTGGCGTAGGTCGAAGTTGCAGCTCCAGTCCCACATAGCTGTGGCCGTGGCCAGCAGCTGTAGCTCCGATTTGACTCCTAGCCTGGGAACTTGTATATGCTACAGATGTGGCCCAAAAAAGAAAAAAAAAGAATACAGGATACAGGGACTGGATTGGTGATTCTCCTCTGAAACTCTAATCTGACTTCAAGTGACAGGATATCTTAAGGTCAACCCTCTTTGTACCTGGAGGGGCCATGCTTAAACTTTAGAGTTTGCTTCTCTTCTGCCACAAGGTCCTAAGCACACCTGCCTTTTGGTACCAGTGAAATGGACAGAGAGCATAACACGTATCAGAGCAGGGCCATGATTCACCCTAGCGAAATTTGAAGTTAACCTTTTCACCCCAGAGATTTCTCTAATAGCCAAGGCAACTCTCCCCTCCAAAACGGTAATCTCAGTATTAGGAAATGAGCTGCCTGAGTAACGAGGTCTCCAGATACTCTGCTGTTTGGATTGTGTCTTCTGCTATTGATCACTAGGGAGTAGTCAGTGTTGTCTTGGGGAAAGAGGCCCAGGAGTCTGGGACACACAGTTCACACCTTATTAAGAAACCTCAAGCTAGAGTTACTGCTTTGTAACCCAAGGCGGAGCTGCTTCTGGGTTACGAGTGGAGGGGCTGTGAGAATCTAGAAGAAATTGATGTGATTTTTTGTCTGTCCTGTACTTCTAATCTCAGGCACTGGAAGCCTGGGAAAGGCTTTTCCTGCCTCTCTAGTTCTTTTAGGTATTACATTCTGGAAGGTATCTAAATATTTCCGAGTGAAGGTCAAATTCCTATTAAACCATAGCTCTGCTAAAGCGTTAGTGATCTTCAGATTTAAAAAATGTGTGGACTTTTTGATAAAACAGCAAGTTTTTACAAAGTGATCTAAACTTAAATAACTGATGTATTTTAAGTAATTATCAGGAAAGGCACCGATAAAGATTTGAGAAAAGTTATGTAACTATTAATGAAAATCCATGTCTATTGCAGGCAAAGTTCCAGAGTGGCGGACGTGACTCTCAGGCATGAATGGCATGAATACAGCTCCCTGGAAGACCTGAGAACAGGCTGCTTGGTGAGTTTCCTGATATGCCAGAATGTTTTTTGTTTTTCTTTTTTACCCCGTCCCCTCAAATGTTTATTGCAGCGTATATTCAGTTATCACACAAGCCAGCATAGTCTATTTTAGCGACAATGTGATCTCTCCTTGAGAATATTCAAATTTTTGTGCTTTTGGAAATGTGGATGTTTCAACTAACATAGAGAAGAAGGGCGTAGAACTTCAAAGGCATTGAGCTGGGCTGCATACAGAGGGCTGATCAAAAAGTCTAAGCTCCATGAGGACAGGGACCATTTCTCGGACATCTTTGTTTTTTTTAGTGCTAGCAAACTACTTAAGTGACTACTCAACACATTGAACTGCTATAAAAAAAAAGTGATTTTGCTCGGATTTGAAGCAAAATGTTCTTCTTCACAGGAAACAAAAAACCAGGGAACAGTGAAATAAATAAGTTCTCTTTGCTGGAGATAAAAATGTGAATAGTATATTCATCCATGCCTGAGTTGGGGCAGGCTTTGTTTTACCTTTTTTTTTTTTTTTTTTTTTTTTTTGGTGTGTGTGTGGGGAATCATTTATTTGAAAGAAATATAGTACAAACTCTAAAGTGAAAGACATTATCTGAAATTTGAGGTTTCTGTCCATCTGTACCCTCCCTACTTTTTTGTTTCTCATCTTTCCTTCCTACACACCCTCGATGAGTAATCCTACTCTTGCCAGTGTTTTTCATTTCCCCGTCCCGCTCTGCACCCCTTTACCGATTGTTCTCTCTGTTACAGTCTCCCACAGGATGGTGCTTGGGTAGCGTTTTTTAGGGTGTTGACAGAGCTGATTAATGATCTGGAGGAGGAGGAAAACAGAAATAGTCTGGGCTACCAGCATGATTAAGATCCTCTGGCCAAGAAAGTGGAATTAATTAACCACCTGGATGAATTTCAATTCAAGTGTGCAAGTGTCACGCAAACTGTGATTTGATGATGGTGGATTCCAAACTCTTGCTCACAACCGAGGAACACCATCTAGAAGTCATTGCAGATTGGTCCTAGACATATGAGCTGGGTGGGCTACGATGATCTAAGGGAAAGGTAAAATGTAGGACATTTTCAAGAAGGGGATTAGAAGCAAAACTGAAAATCTTTTTTTTTTTTGACTTTGTCTTTTTTTAGGGCTGCACCCACCGCATATGGAGGTTCCCAGGCTAGGGGTCAAATTGGAGCTGTAGCCTCTGGCCTACGCCACAGCCACAGCAACGCTTGACCCAAGCTGCATCTGCAACCTACCCCATAGCTCACAATGATGCTGGATCCTTAACCCACTGAGTGAGGCCAAGGATTGAACCCACGTCCTCACGGATACTTGTGGGGTTCGTTAACCACTAAGACATGACGGGAACTCCAACACTGAAAATCTTATTCTACCTAATCCACTACCTGTTCTTTGTTGGGACATGTAGCAATTCATGGTTCTGGTCATTGCACCTCAAGAAAGATGTTTAAAGAGTATGAAAAAGTCCATATGACCATTTGGAAGGAAAATGACAAAAATTATGAAATCAAGGCTAAGAAATCACAGGCTTGTTTACTACACATCCTAGAAGGCTAGGATGAAGCCCCTCTACTGCATTCTGCTTCCCTTAGATATTTAAATTGGTTCACTTGTGAAAAAGAAGAAGAAAGATACACTAATAAAACTAATAGTTATTAAGGGTTTTTTCCTATGTGTCAAGTCCTATGTCAAACTCTTCAAATGTATTAACCCGTTTAATATTTATGGTGACTCTATGGAGTATTACTATATTCAACTTACAAATGAACTTTAATATTATGCTTAAATATAGAGGAGCTACTGAAGGAATTTATTCAGGAAAACTCCATTAGCAGACACTTTAAAAAGAATGTCCTGGAAGTTCCTTATGCAGTGAGTTAAGTATCCGGCATTGTCACTGCAGTGGCTCAGGTTGCTGCTATGGTGCGGGTTCCATCCCTAGCCAGAAAAATCCCATGTGCCATGGGTACAGCCAAAAATAGAGAATGTTATGACATTTGGAACGAAGACTTGGACTTGGACTAAGGTCAACTGAAATGGAGGAGATTAGTTAGAAGACCATTGCAGTCACATAGAGACTGATGATGGTGGTGGAAAGTTGGGTGTTAGCAGAAAGAGGTGGTGACAGAGTGGAGAGAACTTCAGGAGGCATTGTCTTCAGGATGTAAAAAGGCACTGTCTTTAGGATGATTCTCAGCTTCCTGAATGGAAGTAATGGTTAAACATAGCAGATAGGTGTTCTCTGGTGGGCTCAGCAGGTTAAGAACCCGACTAGTATCCAAGAGGATGCAGGTTTAATCCCTAGCCTTGCTCAGTGGGTTAAGGATCCAGCATTTCTGTGGGCTGTAAAGTAAGTTGTGGATGTGGCTTGGATCTTACATTACTGTGGCTGTGGTGTAGGCTGGGGGCTACAGCTCTGATTTGACGCCTAGCCTGGGAACTTCCATATACCAAGAGTGCGGCGCTAAAAGGACCCCCCCTCCCCCCCCCCAAAAAAAAAGTAGTGGGTAATCAGTGGTAGATAGAGGTCTAAGGGGCAGGGTTAAATCTGCTCCAGTATA
The DNA here is from genome assembly GCA_004024745.2 of Catagonus wagneri. Lineage (NCBI taxonomy): Eukaryota > Metazoa > Chordata > Mammalia > Artiodactyla > Tayassuidae > Catagonus > Catagonus wagneri. Next base: position 3,131,935 of record PVHT020000793.1, on the reverse strand, counting down.
GTCTCTGATTCTGAGCTCATGTGGAGTAAGCCCATTTCTACCCCCATCACAACTTGGAATATGCAAAACTGAAGTAAAAAAAAAAATAGAACATCTGGTCCTTCTCTGATTAAATGAATTTTATCTTTGCTCTCACACTAGGAAAACTCATTCCCTACTTGAAGGAACTTGAAGGAATATCCTCAAATTTATTCTGTCTTCTCTCCTGCCTTTGGCTATAGTTCAGGAAAATAAGCTAAATGCATGCATTGCCTTGTTAAATCATTTTTTGTGATCTTATAGGATGTTTGATGCAGAGTTTCCAGAAGGACTATCTAGAGGTGCTCTCTTTTGTAATATTTCATGATCATAGTAGATTTTAGTGCAGGGCTTAGGGAAGTGAAGCCCAAGACCTAGGCTTCTGGGGAGGAGAGGTCACTCTTAGAAGCCTCATGGGGCACTTGGTATTGAAGTGCATTCTCGCAGTGTTAAAGGATATCAGCCTTGGATATCTTGTCTCTCGCTGAGGTCACTGTTCCTCATTGAATGCTTAGGGAGCTAAATCAAGAGTTTTGGAGGAAGAACTATAGAGCTGGGCTTCTTCCTTGACCTTGACTCCCCTCTTCAAAGGCTGGGTAATTATTTCTACAAACCTGCCTTTTGATGTGTCCCTGCTTTCCTTCTCAGACCTATCTGCGCCATCAACCCCAGGGCCCTGGGGTAGCGCTCCTACAGTACCAAAGGAGAGGGTGGGAAAAGGTGACGGGTCTGAGCAGTTGGCTAACAGCTGAACACCGATGACTCTTGAGATCTGAGGCATTTCTCAGAGGATAGATATGACCTCAACTGAAGACCTTGGTCTAGCTACTCTCTTTTGTGATTATCTCATCACACCTTTCTTCCCTTTGCCCAGCTCTTTTAGACCTAGGCCTTCCTCAATGCCTAAGCCAAACTCCACAGCTGTGACTGCATACCTCTTTGAAGGTTTTTCCAGCTTTGGGTGGCAGCACAGGCTTGGCTTCGTTGTTGTCTTTCTGACTCTATACCTGCTGACTCTCTCTGGCAATGTCATTATTGTGACACTTATTCACCTGGACCGTCACCTCTATACTCCCATGTACTTCTTCCTGGGCATACTTTCCATCTCTGAGACCTGTTACACTGTGACCATAATTCCCCGCATGCTGTCTGACCTCCTGAGTCCTCACCAGCCCATTTCTACCCAGGGCTGTGCCACTCAGCTCTTCTTCTATCTCACCTTTGGTATCAGTAACTGCTTCCTGCTCACGGCCATGGGATACGATCGCTACGTGGCCATCTGCAACCCCCTGCGGTATTCAGTCATCATGGGTAAAGAGGCCTGTGTCCAGCTGGCATCTGGGTCCCTGGGAATTGGCCTGTGTATGGCCATTGTCCAGGTAACATCCGTGTTTGGCCTGCCCTTCTGCGATGCTTTTGTCCTCTCTCACTTCTTCTGTGATGTGAGACCCCTGCTGACGCTGGCCTGCGCAGACACTGCTGTCAATGAGATCGTCAACTTCATTGTCAGTGTTTGTGTCCTTGTGCTACCCATGGGCCTGGTCTTCATCTCCTACGTCCTCATCATCTCCACCATCCTCAAGATCGCTTCAGCCGAGGGTCGGAAGAAGGCCGTTGCCACCTGTGCCTCCCACCTCACCGTGGTCGTCGTTCACTATGGCTGTGCCTCCATCATTTACTTGAAGCCTAAGTCGCAGAGTTCCCTGGGGCAGGACAGACTCATCTCAGTGACTTACACCGTCGTCACCCCTCTGCTGAACCCCATCGTGTACAGCCTGCGGAACAAGGAGGTCAGAGACGCTCTGTTCAGGGCCCTGGGACGAAAGCCCCTCTCCTCTCAATGAGGAGAGGTTGTTGAAGCCCTTTTCATTCATTTCATAAATATGTATTAATTTTAATGCTGTTTCAGTCAGTCCGAGAAGTACGAGATGGAGAAGACTAGACTAAATCGAACTGGGTGTTAAACTCCTGTTTGAGCTAGTCATGGTTCTCTGTGTCCTTCAAAGAGGATAGAAAATAACTTGGGATACACTGCTAAGAACTAAGGGAAAGATTTACACGCCTGGATCATGCCTGTCTGTGTTCTGTCACACACGTGTGTACACAGTTACACACAGCCTGAGAATATGTTGGGTTTTACAGTTCTGCTAAGAAACAAAATCCGGCAGAGTTCTAAAAAGCTAATGAGTTCCCGTTGTGGCTCAGTGGAAACGAATCTGACTAGTATCCATGAGGTTGCGGGTTCGATTCCTGGCCTTGCTCAGTGGGTTAAGGATCCGGCGTTGCCGTGAGCTGTGGTGTAGGTCGCAGACATGGCTCAGATCCTGCGTTGCTGTGGCTGTGGCGTAGGCCGGTGGCTACAGCTCCTGTTAGACCCCTAGCCTGGGAACCTCCATATGCCTTGAGTGTGGCCCTAAAAAGACAAAATAAATAAATAATAAAAAGCTAATGAACAAAGTGTTTGGAAACCACCTCAGAGAAAAAACTATGTTGTTGTTAAAGATGCAGGAGTCATTTGTACAAAATTTTGACAGATAAGTGAGGAGACACAGGAATGCCCTTTTCTGTGGATTTTGAAGGTTTTCTTATCATCTCTTTTTGCTGCTTGCTAATATGCCAGCACAGCCTGAGGAATCTTCAAAAGGCTGGGTACACGCTTTCCGGGTGGGTAGATCTGCCCCGACTTGACCATTCCTGGAAATGAGGAGTGCGAGTGTGGGAGACCAGAACGTGATCAGCTACTGAAAACACAGAGGTGGGTTGCCCATAGTTCCCAGATGCCTCGGTGAGAAAACTCTACCTAGAAAGGAGCACATGCAGCAAAGCTCAGTTCTTTTCGCACCTCCAACCAGGAATGAAAGATGATGGAGGTTGGGAGGAGCCAAGCAGAATTCTATTTCCTTTTTCAGGGTAGACATAAATCTTTGAAATAATGTTACAAATGTTGAGCACTTTAACTACAACTTCTGAAATTAGTTATTAATGAGCAGAAGTCTGCAGCCTGACCTAACTCAAAAATTATCTAGGAAGCTCCTAAGCCTTCAGAGGTTTATCTTCAGAAATTTCCACCCACAACTTAAAACCTGACTTAAAAACATGGTATCATGGAGATCCCACTGTGGTTCAGCAGGTTAAGAACCTGGCTAGTATCCGTAAAGACGAGGTTTCAATCCCTGGCCTCGCTGCAAGTTGCTGCAAGCTGCAGTGTAGGGTCTCAGACACAGCTTGGATCTGGTGTCATTGTGGCTGTGGCATAGGCTGGCAGCTGCAGCTCCAGTTGTACCCCCAGCCTGGGAACTTCCATATGCCGCAGATGTGGCCCTAATACAAAATGAAACAACACAAACGCCACACTGTCCCATGTCCAGGCATCACAGAAGGTGAGAGTGTGTGTTCTGGTCCTCTCCCCCTCATCCTTCCACTCCACCCTGGCTTTCTATACCAAGGGACAGGCATACATGAGTTTTAAACCCAGCCCCTGCAATCTCCAGAGTCCAACTATCCCCTGGGGTGACCGTGCAGAAGCGAGATATCTTAGAAGACTGTCGTGAAATATTTAGCTGGGTGCTAAAATGGGGCAAGCCAGTGGAAATGAAAGCAAGATATGTTAACTTCAAAGTCAAGTTAACATATCTTGCTTTGAAAAAAAAAAAAACCCACTGTCATGTGGAATCTGACCAAAGATAAAAGAAAAAAGGACATCTTTGCCTTCGTGACCAGATTTCTAGAAAAGATAGTTCATTTCTGTGAGGTTGACCAAAAGACAGTTATAGGTTTTTTTTTTTTAATTTTGCTTAGTAATTCTGCTTAGTCTAGATAAAGCTGTTAGGTAAAGGTCTGATGACCAGTGTCACATTCTCTTCTGTTTGCGGTTGTGTTTAGTGGATGCCGTGCTGCAGCCCCTTCAGGACCCACACAGCCATTCCCCCAGCTGCTGGGAGTGTCTTGGGCCAACAGCCCTCAGTTGAGTCCTAAGAACTGTCTCCTCCAAAGTCACAGTCTCCTCCCATGGGTAGGCTTTCCAGTGACTTATCTTTTTCAGGGTGTAAAAGTTAGGCGCTCTTACGTCCACTTGAGATGTTTACAGAGGGCTCTTCCATCTCTGGGGCTCTCATCTGTGAGATGGTTTGAGGTTCTCACGGTGACTGTGTCACCTCTCAGCTTCCCCCTCTGCCCGGTTCTGCCGTCACTTCCACATGGGCGTTGATGCTGAGAGCACTTCCTAACATACTTGTTGCTTTCAAACCTCTGTTTTGGAGTCTGTTTCCTGGGGATCCCAGACTGCAACACTTTAGGACCCCATTTCTGTAACAGTGATTAGCAGTGGAGAACCCAGATGTTCAACCTAGATATCAGTGCTTCCTGTATTTTAATTTAAAAAATGGTTGTCTCCTATTCATGGAATGCTATTTACGAAGACTCAGTGTCATCTGTGACAGGGCTATACATCACCTCCTTGGAAACTGCTTAAAAAAATGAAAACCTGCATTTTTCTCAGAATCCACAAGAAGTCATTCCTTTGTCTTCAAAAATTTCTCTACGAGCAATTTCGATTTCATTGCCTTCCTTGCCTTGCAGGGAGATTGCTGACCACTCTAAGTGATAGATGAAAAGTTGCAAATAACCGCAAAGATGAAAAGTGAGCCTATGTCATTCCACTTTTCAAGAAGGGAAAGACTGTGGGTGCTGTGGTATGTGAAGGCGGGTTTGGTGTTGGTCCTGGGCACCTGTATAGAGTAAATGTTTATTGAGGTGAATGTCATGGAAACTAAGGCAGCAGATGGATACTTAGGCTTGGTAACTATTTGTCCAGGGCTGGGTAGACAACTTAAGACAGGAAGACAATACTACTCTCTGAAGTTCTCTAGGCACCTAGGCTGGCAAGTTCCTCTGCCATTCTCAACATAAAGCTCCCATCTGGGTTCAAGGAGATGCTCACGTTGGCTCATTTCCCATCTGATGAGATGAGAGAAAGAGCAGGGCCTTTCTTCAAGTACCTGATTTCCCAAAATACTGACAAGGTGTAATGATTATTTGCCAGGATTTCTCCAAGATGCTTAGTTCAGGTGCTGTAAGAAAAAGGAATCTAAGATTTAAATTTTGGAGATACTAGAGGAGTGAAGCAATCCCAGGGGAATCTTAGACTGAGGCTCAACCCCAGAGTCCTGTGGCTCAGGTCTGCCCCAGATTGTACCGAGAACTAGAAGTTCCTAGAGAGTAAGATGAAGAGAGAGCCTAAAAATGATTGGCTTCACCAGCATCCTACCATGTCTTCTCATTTCTAGTTTGGACTTACAAATGGAAAGAGCATTACAAAAAATACTATTTCTAATCTGGAACGCCACAGTTCTTGCCTCTATAAGCAAAAAAGAAACTATCAAGCTTCAATTACTTAGAAGCATCATGTTATATGGTTTCATACTTCTTTTATTCGAGGTGTATCTCTTTTGCAGATGCTAATAAATGAATCTATATGTGTTTTACTTATTTAAATGATGTTTATTGAGCACTTACTATCACATGCCACTTAACCAGTTACAGCTGGTTCACTGAAGCAGTTCTGTAAAGCCTTGAGCATTTTCTAGGTACCTATGAACTGTGACGACTGAGAAGCAGTTGCTGATGCTGAAAAGAAATTGCTATTGCAGTTGTTTCTTGAGCAGGGATATCAGTCCTTTGGGGGGTCTGGGGTAGGCTGTGGGTCCGTATATTTTTTGCCTCTCCTGGTCTTCTTAATTTTCAAGAGAAATCTGAACTGCTGCTGGGTCGTGATCAGCAGCCCTGTGTCCACAACAAACAGAATCGCCACCAGCAATGGGATATGAAGTTGTAGCCAGTAATAGTTTGGGGGAACTGGAGGGGAATCTAGATGCAACAAGAAACATAACTCATATTAGCAATTGAAAAAAATAAAGTTCAGGGCTTCATCCTGCATAAGAGAAGGACCCAACATGGTTTTTCACCTTACATCCAGGAACAAAGAGCATGATATGGCATCAGGAACAAAGAGGAAACACTCACGAGTTTGAGTTCCTCAGTCTGTGCTTCTTGGAGCCCTGTGGAGTTCTGAGTATTTCCCCCACAGCTCCTGTCTTGTGGTTTGTCTATACCCAATATCTCCCCAGGGGGTAGGTCATAGGAAAGATGACCCCTTTCTTGGAGCCAACAAGTCCAACATTCACATACGATTTAGAGGTGGAAGGGAGACAGAGTGAGGGCAGGGAGTCAACAGTGCCTTATTAGTCAATCAATCAATCATCATTTATTGCATGTCTGCTGGGTGAAATGAAGATATTGGACTAGATCATATTTTAATTGCCTCCCAGTTGCACTGTTTTGTGACTCTATTTTTCTGTGTACAAAGTCCTGATTTTTTTGTGATTATTCTAGAATTACAGAACCATAGAATATTACAACAAGAAATTACTTACAAATCACCTGGGTCAGTAAGTAGCTCTGGCTACACATTACCATTACTTGAAAGAGCTTTTAAAAATCCTGATGCCCAGGCCTCACTCCAAACCAATTAAATCAGGAGTTCCAATCATGGCTCAGTGGTTAATGAACCTGACTAGTATCCATGAGGACTCGGGTTTGATCCCTGGCCTTCCTCAGTGGGTTAAGGATCTGACGTTGCCATGGGCTATGGTGTAGGTCACAGAAGCGGTTTGGATCCCTTGTTGCTGAGGCTGTGGCGTAGGCCAGGGGCTGTAGATCTGATTTGACCCCTACCCTGGGAACTTCCATATGCCGTGGGTGCGGCCCTAAAAAAAAACAGAAAAAAAAAAATCAGAATCTCAAGGAATGATATACAGACATCAATAGTTTGTTTAATTCCCCAAGTGATTCTAAAGGAGTCTAATCCAAAGCCTTTATTTTAGAGATAAGGATACTGGAAGCCCAGCAACAATTAACTTTTAGGTCTCAAATTAGTTAACAGAGAATTACCATTAGAGCTTAATTTCGGCTTCTGGTCTCATGCGTTTTTAGAATATTAACATGACCAAAGTCTGCCAAGAAAAAAGTCTAGCTTCCTCATTGCAGGGTGACAATTTCAAAGGCTCCCTGTTGTATATGAAGTCTGGAAAGAGCAGTCTTTTCCATTGGCTACAGGGGCAGCCCTGCCTAGTCTCTCCTCATCAAGCCCTCTTTCTCATCTCCCAGTACACAGGCACACAACCTACTGCCCTGTTGGTCGCCTTGCCCTGCCTCCTAGGCTAAAGTAGACTCTTCACACTCTTCGTAGCCTTTGTTCCGCCGACCTTGAAACTCCTTTTCACTTTGACAAATTTTGGGAGCAACCGTTGACTTTACTTGGGTAGTATTTCACAGTTTACAAATCAGTTTCACAAACATCACATTTAAGATTTATAAAATTCCATAAGGTGAGCAGGTATTCCTGTTGCCATTGAAGAAATAAGGGATTTAAGACTGATGGAGGGCCTATACTCTATCCCTGGTCTCCTCATTGCAAGTCTAGTAGACTTCCCAAGGAGTCACAGCTGCCCCCCAGTCGACAGCCACAATCCCTTTCGGGTTCAGATGTTCTTTCTCCTTTTCCTTGCTATGACCTCCTTCCCTTTTCCTTAGCAACTCACCTACTTTTACTGTAATGGTGAGAGCAGTGGAATTTTTTGGTATTCTCTGAATTATGCCCGTACAGCAATAGGAGCCACTGTCTTCTCTCGTGGCATTGGTGATGGAGATGTTGTGGTTCTCATACCAGTACTTGAGGGCTACGCCGTCCTTGTAGTAGGTCACCTTGTAGACGTTGAGATTCCTCCAGCCGTGACACCTGAGGAAGAAGGACTGGCCTTCCTTCACCACCTGGGCAGAGGTCTGAAGGAGCAGCCAGTCTGAAGAGCATTCATTATGTAACAATGAGTGGATACGTTGATAGATAAGAGATCATGAAGACAGTGTGCAAAGGAAAAATCTGTTTATCATTATCCCATTCCTTGGCTCATAAGGTCAATAAAAAGGAAACACAAAATAATAACTCCTTTCTCCTCCTGAAGAGTAAGTCTGGGGCCACCCGTGGAAGATCTGAAACCCATTACCCCTTTCAGCCCCATTGTTACATTCCAGTCACTACGGAGAAGGCAAACCTGCTCTGCTTATGGAGTCAGACAAGGAGTGTCTTTTTTGTCTTCTCCAAACTTATAGGTGATTCCCAGTTCTATTAATCACAATTAGTTGCTCACTTCCTTTGAACATATCTCACAATTTTAAGTATTTGTGTAATGACTGATTTGATGTCCATTTCCTCGCTTGGCTCTGTATTTCAGAGGCCAGGGCCATGTGTGTTCCTTACATTTTATCCCCAGTGCCTAACGCAATACCTAGAGGTTGATAGGTTCTCAACAAATATTTGACGGTAATGAGTCAGAGGAATACAAGAGTCGGGGGTATGGCTAATGTCCTTTTAGGAATTGAAAAGTAGGAGTTCCCGTCGTGCCGCAGTGGAAATGAATCGGAGTAGGAACCACGAGGTTGCGGGTTTGATCCCTGGCCTCACTCAGTGGGTTAAGGATCCAGCGTTGCCATGAGCTGTGGTGTGGGTCACAGACTCGGCTCGGATCCCGTGTTGCCATGGCTGTAGTCTAGGCCGGCAGCTGTAGCTCCGATTCAACCCCTAGCCTGGGAACCTCCATATGCCGTGGGTGTAGCCCTAAAAAAAGAAGTGAAATAGAGTAGAGGAATAACATGGAGAGACTGCCAGAATATTGAAAGAAGGCAGAAGAAAAAAGAAGTTCGAAGAAGAGAGGTGGACAGGTCTTGAGAGAAAGACCCCAAGTCCTGCCATGGTGCCCTAAGCCTTACTTGATCTCTCCCCATCTTCAGATGGGCCATTCCTCCCTCACATGAGAGAACTGCTATTTCTATAACCCTGGGACTTACCACTGATGACTTCTAGGTATACTGGTTCACTCATCATTAAGTCTTTGCTTTGGCATCTGTATTCCCCGCTGTCCTCTGTTCTTGCATTCACGATGTCCCAATTCGAAGCATTCACCGTCAAAATTTTGTTGTTGTGTGTCCACTTGGTGGAGTCATTTTCAAGGGAATGGATCCCACTGCATGTAAGAGTCACACTCTCTCCTTTAAATATTCGATTCCATGGGGGATTCAAGGACAACTGAGATTCCAAGATGACTTCTGGAAGAGCAGGTTGTGGAAAGAAACATAGAAGGAGGAAAAAAAAAATCATTGAAAACTGCCCAGCCTCCAAAGTACAGACATACCAATAGTCAAGACAATCAGTGGTCAGTTTACCCTAATAGTGTGGGTGATAAGAAACTGTCCGATTCCTGGGATTAAAGGAAGTCAGAAAGGGTGTTGTGGCCCCAGAGAGCTGCCAGCCTAGGGAGAGAGACTGGACACAAATGCAAGATACTAAAACACAAGCAAATTTACTATATGGTATAAGCTAGCTCACTCTGTTTCTCTTGATTTCAATTTTAGTATCTCTTCATGAGAACGGAAGTCTCTTTTCAGGCAGAGATGATGTCTCTGATGTTCAGCCGTAGTTCACCACGATGACTATGACATAGTAAGTGTTCATTAAACATTTGTTAAGTTGATGAATGAGTGAATAATGGATGAATTAGGTATTGGATTAGATGAAATATAAGGTCTCTCCCAGCTCTAAATTTTTATGACTATTTAATTGTGAGTGAATATAGGATGTGAAAATATATGTCAGTTCTGGAAGGTAGTGAGAAGCACCGAGAGGATCAGTCTTTAAAGGCTTTTAGGAACAAAGAGATGTGGTAAAAATTTCAACAGAAACTTAGGAAGTGGCCAAGTGGTGATGAGGAAGAGATGATGCTGTCAAGAGAGAACTAGATTTGGATCCTAGGCACTTGAGTCAGAATCCAGCTCTTTGGTAGCTGTGTCACCTCCAGCAGATCACTTAATCCGAGTTTCGGCATTCTCAGTTATAGAATGGCAATAACGATAACAGTGATGATGATGGAAGAATTGAATGAGGTTACACAATAGTGGCGGGAAGAGAGGCTGAGGCACTTAGATGTTCCACAGGCATGATTGTTGGCACAAAAGAGAAAAGTGTGACTTGAGAGGATCAAGTGGCAGGTGAGCAGTTTTGAATGGAGAAAAAGGAAGACAGGTAAGGTGGAAATGGAGAGCTCGGATTAGTGATCATTAGAAAATAGAGGTGATGGGAAGAAGGAAAAAAGAGAGTGAAGGGAGAGTGGTTCCCAGACACACTGAGATGCTGAAAACAGAGGACTCACCTGCCGCCACGCCATCTGGAGCTGCAAAAGTCCAGAGGTGATACGTTAGTGTCTATTCCCAGCCTTCCAGGATTCCTGAAGACTGGGATCTGGGGGTGATGATGAAGTCCACATCCGTGGAGTTTTAAGGGCCAACCATCTTTTCAGAAATCTGACCCAGGGAGAGAAGCAGCTTCTCTTTCCTCTCTCCTTCCTCCCTTGCCCTCTGGGAGAGTCCAGCGTGGTAGCCAGGACCAGCCTTGCCATCTGGCTTCCCCCTTAGATGGTGCTTAGCCCCGATTCCCCTGCTGTCCAGCTTGTCTTCCCTACAGAATCCGAGAAATGCCCCCACGGTTTGCACATGGCCCAGAAAAGGTCACCACTAAAACAATCAGCCTTCCTACCCCAGCTGCTCCCCGAGTCTGCCTTTGTCCCTTCGGGAGGGGTGCCGACTTACAGAAGAACAGCAGAGCTATCCATAGCAGGGCAGGGGCTCCTATGGGAGTAGACATTTTCTCTGTGGCCCCCGGGTACCAACTGGGCTGGAGAGATGCAGGGTCTTAGAATAAACTTGAAACTGAAAAGGAGAAGGAAATGTTCTCTGTATCGTATCTGGTTAACTCATCAGCTGCGCCTAGGTTTGCTTCCTTCTGTGGAGATAGCATTCTGAGAGGTGCCTAATAGGGCAATTTTATATTTACCCCCATACTGCACTCAATTTTATATTTACCCCCATACACCACCTCCATAGACACATCTGGAATCTACTGGGAGAGAGGCATGGAGTCAGGCACACGGGTATGAGGCTTCCTGAAGCTGTCAGTCAACGTACAACTATTTAGTTTGCAACTCAGAAAAATGAGGCAGGGGAGAGTGGGATGAAACCGCAGTTAATTTTGGGGCATCTAGTATATGCCCGGCACCATGCTAAACACATCGTATAGTTCATTCATTTCTCACGATAATCCTGTGATGTAGGTACCATTGTCATCTTGGACCTTAGAGAGGTTAAGTAACTTGTCAGAGGGCCCTCCCTAGTAAATAGCTAGTTTGGGATTCAAACATCAAACAATGAAAAATCCAACCCCAGGAGTTCCCATTGTGCCTCAGCAAATTAAGAACCCAACCAGTATCCGTGAAGATGGGGGTTCGATCCCTGGCCTCACTCAATGGATTAAGGATCCGGTCTTGCCACGAGCTGCAGCGCAGGTCCCAAGTGTGGGCTCAGATCTGGCATTGCTGGGGCTATGGTGTAGACTGGCAGCTGCTGCTCCAATTTGACCCCTAGCCCGGGAACTTCCATAGGCCACAGGTGTGGCCCTAAAAAAGAAAACGAAGAAAAAATAAAAATCTAATCCCAGAGTAGAGTTCTTAATCATGATGACATGCAGGTCTACAAATACAGCCAACAACTGCTGAAATTCTGTTGTGGTTCCCCAGAGGTACCAGCCCTCTTGGTACCTTATTTCCTGCTGCTCCATGAGTTCACAAATCCACAAGTGTCCTCTGCTTCTCTGATGATCCATTGTCCCACCAGCCAAACTGGAGATATTCTCAGAGACTCCTTCTCTCCCCTGGGTCCTGAAGGGGCTCACAACACAGGGAGGCAGACATTAGACTGTAACTTACAGGGATTGAGGTCATAGCATTTATTCTATTTTATCTCCCAGCTTTTTTCCGTTTTTATCTTTCACATTTTCCCAGCACAATCACCCTTTCTCCTTTAAACTCACATCAGTTCTTCTCCCTCCAGGACCCTTTTGACTCATTCTTCTGTGTTTTAGCTCTAGGTCAGAGTTGGTCACCTCCTTCCAGGATTTGGTATTGATAATGGTCGTGGAGATGATAACCCCCTAAATATCTCCAGTGGTTTGCTATTTACGAAGCTTCTCTCACACCCAGTATTGTTATTTGGTCTCTGCCAAAACTCTGAGGTAGTCAGCGGCAGTGAGAAGTAACCAGGGCCCCATTCTGTTGTGCTGTGCTTTCCCTCACAGGCTGTTAAGTCTAATAAGTTAAGTGTAAAGCCACCAAACGTAAAGATCCAAGCCAAAGCTTCCAGCTGCTATGAAATGAGAGAATATGAGACTGCAGATTCCTAAACAGAAAGATTCAGATCAGAAAGATTTGTGACTGGTCCCAGGTCCTGCGATGTTTTAGTGAGAGATCTTTAAAGAAAGCAACAAGTTGTTTTGAAAAGTGTAAGTTGTTTGTATTTAAAAATCTGAACGCAAATACTCCTAGTGTTTATCTGGTTAAGGTTTACCCATAAAATAGGAGCAATAATGGTATCCGGATCATGGCTTTAGCATGAGGTTTAACAAGATGATAAACGTGTAAAGCACATTGTACAGCATCTGGTATGTAAGAGATGCTCGATAAATCTATCTTTTCCCTCCTCCATTACCATAATTTATTAAAGACTCTTAGGAGGAACAGGCATTTCAACTGTGTTAAGGCAATCGGCAAGCTACATAGGATGCTTGATTTGATAACCGGTATCTTACGGTGGTATAGTTTATGTAAGATCGCTTCTCTCCCTAGTCCTGAAGAAGAGAGCATGACAAGGAAAGAACAGAGTGCAAAACGCTGTTTGGGGGAGAAGAAGACAAAGGAGCAGGGAAGGTGCTCTTCTTGAGGTGCTGCCAGCGGGCAGGGTGTCTTGGAATGTGCGGAGATCCCAGGAGAGACACACCGATTCTGCTTCACCACTTCACTGAAAGTTGATCCAGGGGACTTATCGGATATTCTTGATTCCACAGTAAAAGTGTCCTTCAGAGACAACCACTTTACTGTGACTCAAATAGTCTATTTTAAAGCTTCCTCCTAAATCTTCAGTTATTTCCTGCTTGAATGGGAGGCAGACTGGAATTCATTGAGACGTACTATTTCTAGTTTGGAGAGTATATATAAGCTTTGGAGTTGAAAGACAACTTTCATTTGCTCCTCCAGCCTAAATCTGTTGCTTCGGTGTCCAACAGCGAAGGGAGGGTAGTGCTTTGGTAGCAATAATGGCAAAGATTTGGCAGATTCAACAAAAGCAGTTCAGTAAAGCTTAAAATAAAGCTAACCACCCACCCATTAATCCCTAAAACAACAACAGCAGCAAAAACCACAACGTCAACATCAGGGCAAAATAAAGCATACCCTAATTCCCATAGAATGCGACCACAGGTACCGAAAGGAGCAAAATGAGAATTCAGGAGGGACAGATGAACACTAAGATTAAACCATAGGTCACTCCACCCTGGCGTAACTGATTGATGCACCAGTTGAATTCCACGTATTCTTTATCTTATTTAAAAAAAAACAAAGTTGGGGGTGGAGTTCCCATTGTGGCTCAGTGGGTTATGAACCCAACTGGTATCCATGAGGATGTGGCCTTGCTCAGTGGGTTAAGGATCCAGCGTTGCCGTCAGCTGTGGTGCAGGTCGCAGATGCGTCTCGGATCTGGCATTACTGTGGGATGCGTTAGCAGCTACAGCTCTGATTCAGCCCCTAGCCTGGGAACAGATGCCACAGGCATGGGCTTTAAAAAAACAAGTTCTCCAAATTTTATATCCATTATCTGGGTATTGATCTCTTGTACCCTGTCTATCAATATCAGGAATGGGTGCTCATTGGGATCAACAGACTGTATCCTAACCTCACTTCTTACAATGAGCTTTTTTTTTTTTCCCTTTTACGACCACACCTGCTTGTGGCACATGAAAGTTCCTGGGCCAGGGGTCGAATTGGAGCTGTGGCTGGAACCTACACCACAGCCACAGCCACACCAGATCTGAGCTGCTTCTGTGACCCGTGCCGCACCTTGCAGCAACGCCAGATCCTTAACCCACTGAGTGAGGCCAGGGATCCAACCCACCTCCTCACAGAGATGATGTCGGGTCCTTAACCTGCCGAGCCACAATGGGAACTCCACAGTGAGCTTTGAATCTGGATATCATGTGTTCAACACGCATTAAGCAGCATCTCTGCCTGCAAAATTTAACCCATGTTTGGTTCTCAGCAAACAATCTATAATTTGTGGCCGTGGCGAAGTGAAACTCAATTAGCCACGCATGAACCATAGGGCCTGTCCGCTGTGAGGTGTGCAAACAAAGAGGCTTTTGACAGAACTTTTGTGACTTAGGACACGATGGCAACGGAGGGATTGGTCCATAGTGTGTCTGAGCCTTTGTGCCTCCAAAATTATGAAGCAGACGATCTACTGGCTGTATCCTCTCCGTGTTTTTTCAGTACCAGGCAAGGTCCACGCAAAGTCAGATGTGAAATGGTAAAAGAGCAAAATAGCTGTCTGCTCCTGGTGTGTATGCACCTGATAAATACTGCTCTCTTTCTGAGGACCAGGGACGAGGCTAAGTGTCTTCCCTGCTTTCTCCTCACACCAATGTTCTGTGTTTAGAAATGAGGAAACTAAAGCCCAGAGAGGTTAGAGAACTTGTCCAAGAACATGCAGCCGCTGAGGGAAAAAGTTACAATGGAAATCTGGCCGGAGAGCCTACACCCATGTTCACTTCCATATAGTATGTATCCTTATCAGCCGGTCTGCACACTGTCCTCCAAGTGCCCTTGGTGCATAGTCTCCATTCAGAAAGTCCATGGGTTCCAAACATCCATAACCCACCCACAAAGCGAGAATCACTGATCTAGTCCCACCTCTAGAAATTGTAGAAGTTAGAGTTCTACAGTTCTTTTTCTTGTTTTTAGGTGATGCTGTCTCAATCCACAGCCAGGCAGTGCTGTTAGCACTGTGGGCAGGTTAGTTATGTGTATTTCATAGATATGCCTAAAAAGAAGAGACAAGAGAGATTCTTGCCTTTTTATTCTAGATTCTTAAGACCGGGAGGACATCAGTTCCTGCTCCTTCGAAAAAAATCTGCTCGGAAAAGAGCACTCATTCACTGGTGTTCACTGCCTGGTAATTTTCACAATGATGTCAGTGGGGGAGTTCCCTTGTGGCACAGCTGGTTGGGGGGCGGAGGGGAAGGGTCGCTCGATGGGGTTTTTGAAGTCGCTCCCAGATGGGGTTCTAAGAGAGCAAAACCCCAGTCTTGCAGAGTCAGCCCTCAAGCCATATGTAGTGGGCCAGGTTTATTTCACGCTTCCTTACAGAATTACACAGTTGAAAAATGGAAACAACTTTCTCTTAAGGGAATCCTTTTTAGGCTGTTAGCAGATAAGGACAAGAGGTCTTAGCCCAGCCAAGGATATTTGCATTTTAATAGGTAACTTTTGGAAGCTGGGAGGAGTTGCTTGTTGCTTGTCTCAGTGACAGGTGTGCAGGATACATTTTTAGCATTTAGTAGGCAGCCCAATGCTCTTTAGTAGTCAGGATAGCCTTGCATGATTAAGAATTGTTCTGCCTTTGCACCGCTTTTGAATGTCCAGCCAGATATTTTATAATTATCCAAGCCTTGAGTCTGTTTGATAGATAAATGCAAAATATTTTTACCTTTTTTTATATACAGTGGATTTTACAGGAAAGAAACTATTGAGTATACCAAGGGAAGATTATTCTTGGTGTTCCATGAAAACTAGGTTTGCCTCTTGGTGGGTGTCGAGCCAGAAGACACAACCAAACCAAGAATCAGGAGAAGGAAGGATTTATTATTACTCACAGCAAGTAAGGAGGACGCTGAGGGTCTTTCCCCAAGCAGTGTCTCCCCAAACAGCAAAAACTGGGGAAGTTTTAAGCTAGGGGCACAGGCATATTCATGAAGGAGCTTGAGCACAGGAGAATTCGGCATAGAACTGGGGCAAAGGTCAACAGATTCCAAGTTTTAGTTGATTGACATCCGCAGGGTCAGCATCATCATTTTATCCTCTCTCTGGATGGTGGAAAAAAGTTCCTGCAGAGCTCAAAGATTATATCAAATTGTTATGTATATCCCTTGATAAGGAACTAGATAGAGTTTTCTAACTGAACTGTTATTTCTCGACCACATTTCCTTTGTTCTTGCATTCCCTTATTTCCCTTAAGATCACTGATTACGGAGACCTGTTCAAGGGCAAGCATTGTGGCCATGCTCAGTTCACAAAATGGATTAAGCCCCAGATGGCTTCTCTTAATGTCAAGGAAGCCAGGCCTGGTTCTTTCTCTGGGGGACCCCCTACCCTGTCTGCTTACTTTTGCTTTTCCTAAAACCGTGTCCTTGAATTGTTCACTGCCTCACAAAATCAGATCACCAATAGCTATGCTATCACCAATAATTGTATTGTTACCAGATTAGCCTGATGGACCCCACCAGGGTCTTTGCCCGGGCTGAGACCCCTTCTCTCAGCCTGGAAAGTTCTTTTCCTGCTCAGATTCGTGCAGTCAATAATGAAACCGATGCTGAGACTGGGACAGCACAAGCTTTATTCAATGGCCAAAAATGGAGAAGCAAGTCAACTTGCCAACCAAGTTTGTGGGAAGACACGTATATAGGAAGACCTAGGTAAAAAAGGAAGAATTGGAAAGAGTGGGAGGAATATTCATGAGTTACTCAGGCACAGGGATGGGGTTTGGACTTAGAACTGAGGCAGTGCTCCTTTTCAGTCCTTGTTTGGGCTTTTCTGGTTGTTGTCATGGCAACTTTCAACCATGTCATAGTGCCGGTGCCTGTGTCATGTAGTGTGCTAATTTACTATGCTCAGCTATAATGAGGCTCAAGATTTACTGGAAGTCAAATCTTCTGCCATCTTGCACCTAGTTGGTTAGAAACCAGTTCTTGCTTTTTTTTTGTTTTGTTTTTTGTTTTCTCTTTGCAGCTTCCTCCTGAAACTTAGATAAGAGTAATTTTTTTCCATTGGAGGGAGGGGCAGGGGAATGATTCTGGGGCACGCTCCTTGGAAACAGTGTCACCAACACCTCACTGTCATATTAGGCTACATTTATAGCGGTCCCATTCATCATGGATATGTTTTCTTATAAAGTCATATCGTTTTGTTTCTTTTTTATATTAAGACTGGGAATTATATTGATTTAAATTGTGCATGTGTCTGTGTGTGTGTGTGTGTGTGTGTGTGTGTGTATAGGAGAGGTGGATCCAGTTTCAGGTGCCTAAAACTTCCACAATTTGGGGCATTCTCCTTAAACAATTGAATATAAAATTATGAATACCATACTAAGTATTAGAATGACTCTTTATTGAGAACAAGATAAGAGACTACAACAAATAGTGAAATATAAAAGCTGGAAAATGACACAAACATCATAAAGTCCAGAAATACTTTCCCTACACACCTTTACTAAATACTCTGATCTCCTCTTCATTAGACAGTGATATTGTGACATCACTTTTTATAGCGTATTGGGAAGGAGGTAATTTTCCTCTACCCTTCCAGGTTATTCTGGCTGGTCTGAGAACTGTGAACTTGAGAGTGGCACTTGCCATCTGAATCATGAGCCGCTGCAGCTGACCTTCAACACCCACCGAAAGCAGCTCAGTTGGCGATCAGGAGTGAGGCACTCTGGGAAAACTGGCGGAACAGGTCTTCAGATAGGCCTTGCATCTCGTATCTAGAAAAGCACTGAAGTCCTGCACGGTGATATCTGCACCTCCTGACTAATAGTAACGTTCACAAGACTAGCAGCCACCTGCTATAAAAACTTGTGCCTTCTTGCATGCAGCTCCCCTCTTGGCCAAAATCACAGAGAAACTGACCTCCCCCCTACCTCTTTGGAGCGGTTTTTCAGAGCTATCTGAAATCCTGCCTCCTGAGCTCTAGTTCTCATTTTGCACCAAATAAAACTTAACTCTCCCCTTTTAGGTTGTGCATATTTTTCAAGTCACAAATTAAATAGATATGAGACAGATTAACAGAAAAAAAAAATCTAAACAAATGTTTAATATCATGTATACATGGGAGGAACCCAGGAGAACTGAGTAACTCACCTAAAGGACCAAAGCCATCACCTAAAATACTGTGCTCGGCTAAAGACAGAAGAGGCTGTGGAGGGTGGGGGAGTCAGTGATGAGGGTTTACCTGGAGCAGCACAGTAAACGAGGGTAAGGTTGTTATGCAGATTTAAGGCCTTGGCTTCCTCACTGATAAGAGATTCCAGAGAGCTGCTCATCCTCCTCTTCCTGGTCCAGTAAGGGGGACACCCTTGCACCCTCGCAGATGGAGGTTTCCTGTATAAAAGCTTTTCTTTTTTTTTCTTTTTTCCTTTTTTTTTTTTTTTTTTTTACAAAAGAGTAACTCCTACTTAGTTTTCAGAGTTTTTTCCATGTCTGATGATTCTTAGAAAAGAACTAGCTTAAAATAATGAATATGCCAAAGAGACATAATTTGGAGTGGCAAATTCTGCTTCCCTAGGAGAGAAACTAGAAATATAACTCATTCTTGGAGTTCCCGTCATGGCTCAGCAGAAACGAATCTGACCAGCATCCGTGAGGATGCAGGTTTGATCCCTGGCCTCTCTCAGTGGGCTAAGGATCTGGCGTTACTGTGGCTGTGGCACAGGCCAGCGGCTACAGCTCCGATTCTACCCCTAGCCTGGGAACCTCCATATGCCTTGGGTGTGACCTTAAAAAGACAACAACAAAAAAAAGGAATTATAACTCATTCTTTTCCTTGAGCATCACTGACCTGCATTTATTTTCTATTATTGATTGGGTGCATAGAAAATGCAATTGTTGAATAATAGTCAATATCAGGGCTGCAAAGGAAAAGAGCTTTATTTAGGGTCTCACGAATTTGATTTCAGGAGTTGCCGTCATGGCTCAGTGGAAACAAATCCGACTAGGATCCATGAGGTTGTGGGTTCGATCCCTGGCCTTGCTCAGTTGGTTAAGGATCCGGCGTTGCCGTGAGCTGTGGTGTAGGTTGCAGAGGTGGCTCGGATCCCGCGTTGCTGTGGCTGTGCCATAGGCTGGCGGCTACAACTCCTGTTAGAGCCCTAGCCTGGGAACTCCACATGCCGCAGGTGCGGCTCTACATAAAGGCAAAAAGACAAAAAAAAAAAAAGAATTGTGATTTCAGAGACACAGATTTAGGTAAAATTAAAAGAGTGTTCAAGGAAAGAGAGAGTCAGGGGCTTATAAAGATAAAAGCTACAAGTTTGTTAAAATTGCCAGGAAAGAACTGTGATTGATTCTGATGCAAGTCAGGCAATATTTATCTTTGAGGAGTCACGAGTTATTTTAGGGTAGGAGTTCATTAAGTATCTTGAGAGGACAATAAGAGTTTCAAAAGGTTAGATTCTGGGAGTTCCCTTTGTGGCGCAGTTGAAACAATCCAACTAGTATCCCTGGGGATGCAGGTTCGATACCTGGCTTCACGGAGTGGGTCAGGGATCCAGCGTTGCTATGAGCTCTAGCTTGCAGACTTGGCTTGGATCCCATGTTGCTGTGGCTGTGGTGTAGGCTGGCAACTGTAGCCCTGATTTGACCCCTATCCTGGAAACTTCCATATGCCGCTGGTGCTGCCCTAAAAAGAAGAAAAAAGGTTAGATTCTGACCAGGCTGAGACATGCATAAGTCCCACTTCCTCAGTGGCTTCCTGGTTCCATTTTAGAGAACCGTCATAGAAATACTGACTCCATTTTTATTTTTCTTTCACACAATTTGTATGAGATAGCCCCATTATTTGTAGTCCTGCTACAGGTTTGAGTCTTATAAACACAGGAATTCTGATAAATCTTATATTGCTTTATTGCTATAAAAAAAAAAACAAAAACAGCATGGTGTGTTTTTCCTTTTGTATTCTGCCTTATTGAATATATTTCTGATAGGAGAGAACTTCCACTTTCACTAGATGCAGAAATGAACCAAATCCTTTGCTTACAATTTTACATACATCTGATGCGTGGAAAAAATTTTTGGACAAGATTTAGCACCTGACTCCAGATATTTCAATATCTGTTTTCCTTCACTGCCCACAAATTTCCAGTGCTGAGTATGGAGGACATGTTCATGCAGCAGTAGGAGGAATCTTATCCCTTCACCTTTGTGTCCTGAAGTCAAGAGCTCTGGCTGTCAGTGGAGTTTTCCTGGAAGCCATTCTACACCAGGATGGCTTGTGGTACCTTTCCATACCTGGAACTGACTGTGAGCCACGTACATCTATTATACTAACCCAGAACCAAACATATCCTCAACTCAAGTTCACCTTTGCCAGATCCCAAAGGCTTTCTGCAGCTATTCTCGTGCTGCCAATAAAAAAAACGCATGACAGAGGGGGGTCTGATGGGGGAAAGACAGTGGTCTTATCCAAATGTTGATAAAATATCTCACTTTTGCAAATTTTACAAAATCGTATGACCTCTTGGAGGAGCCTATGCAAATGAGGGATCATGAAGTTTAACTTTCATTCTCCGTTTGTGCTAGGTACATTCATAATTCATATCAGGATAGCAAAGAAGGTGTTGCAAAATGTAGGTCAGGAAATGGGGTCTGGTAGGATTGAAGACTGCTAGCAAGATTTTTTTTTTTTGTCTTTTTGCCTTTTCTAGGGCTAAACTCGTGGCACATGGAAGTTCCCAGGCTAGGGGTCTAACCGGAGCTGTAGCCTCCGGCCTACGCCACAGCCACAGCAACGCGGGATCCGAGCCGGGTCTGCAGCCTACACCACAGCTCAGAGCAACGCCAGATCCTTAACCCACTGAGCGAGGTCATGGTTCCTAGTCAGATTCGTTAACCACTGAGCCACAATGGGAACTCCCTTGCTAGCAAGATTTTGAAGAAGAGAAAGGAGCCAGAGGAAAGTGAAATAGGGCCTTGAGCAGAGACAGATCCCAGTGAACTTTCCTTTCCTTCAAAACAAGCAAGACTGTCATAGAGGTTCAAGTAAACATGAATATTGTGTCTGACCAAAGATTAAAATGTATGGTCTAGTATGTGATTTGAACATTGAACTGAGTATTGGAAATTGGTACAGTATCAGAAGATTTAGTACCTTTTGGTGGCCATTCCTATAGACCAGTGTTTTCCCCAAATCTGAGATTTGCAAACTATTTACAGGAAGAAATACATACATTTTTCATTGGTGATAATTGAAACAAATTAATATAAATGTTATGTATCATTTTTCATGACCACTTTTTTATTTTTCTTTTTTGGCTGCACCCATGGCATATGAAAGTTCCCAGGCCAGGTATCAAATCCCAACCTATGCCACAGCTGCAGCAGTGCCAGATCCTTAACCTACTGTACCACAGTGAGAACTCCCACAGGAGCATTCTATAACCAAAAATTGCCACTTGATTTTAGGACCTACATTTGCACTTTTTTTTTTTCTTAAAGACCATACTTGCAGTATGAGGAAGTTCCCAGACCAAGGAACAAAACCAAGCCACAGCAGTAACAAAGCTGAATTACCAAGCACTAAGCCACCAGGGAACTCCTGCTTTTTTTTTTTTTTTTTTTTACAATTTACAAATACATCTAGTGACTGTCAAATGAAGTTGTGCTTTACCCATGAAAATGGGTTCAAATAGAGAAAAGTGGAGAGAAGAGTGAACCGACACAAGGCCCACAACAGAATAGACTTCAGAACACAAATAACCCTCTTCATCACAGCTAATACCACAGTCACATTGCAGAAAAACACAAGAACACCTTTTCTTCACAAAACCCATGGGGCAACAGTTAATTAGAAGGAAAGTATAATGGTAAATATAAAATATGTTTAGTATTTCCAGTTCCTAAATTGGAGTTACACCAATTTACTATATATTTCAGTAATATCAGAATGCTAATCTTATCTTTCAGAGGAAAAGAAAACTGCATAGAATTATCAAAGACCACTTCATTAAAGTCAGCATTTGAACAGAGATTTCTAGTAGAATTTTGGTTAATTATATGCCTTGATTTCCTAGAGTGAACAGACTAAGTCTTAAAGTCTATTAATATCACTTTGTCTCTAAATATAGATGCAGAGCTGATACTTGATCATTCTGCCATTAAACTCAACACAAAACAGTCTTGTTTTAGCACAAAGAACATTATGCATCATATATATTCACTTCTTTATTTGTTCAACAAATATTTATGGACTAAGCATTCTGTTATTTGTTGGTAATACAAAAAAGAACTAGATGGAGAAGATCTTTTCCCTCATAGAGTGAAGTTTCTGTTGAGAAGATAGATAATAAACAAGTAAATAAAATGATAACAGCTGGTAATTACAGTTTACAAAAAGTAAAGCATGTTGCTCTATAGAATCACAAGAGTAACTTTTATTATTATTATTATTATTATTATTATTACTTGCTTTTTTTAGGGCCACACCCTTGGCATTTAGAAGTTCCCAGGCTAGGAGCTGAATCGGAGTTGCAACTGCTGGCCTACACCACAGCCACAGCAACACGGGATCCGAGCCACATCTGCCACCTACATCATAGCTCATGGCAACGCCGGATCCTTAACCCACTGCGCAAGGCCAGGGATCGAACCCGCATCCTCGTGGATGGATCCTAGTTGGGTTCGTTAACTGCTGAGCCACAAAGGGAACTTTAAGAGTAACTTATTTTAGATAAGATGGTTAAGGAAGGTCTTTCAACAAAAATGACTTAAAATATGAGAGAGAGGGAATTCCCTTGTGGGTGAGTTAAAGATCTGGCATTGTCACTGGTTGCTACTGTGGCTCGGGATCGATCCCTGGCCTGGGAACTTCCACATGCCATGGGTGCAGTCCGAAACAAAACAAAACAAGAGATAGAATGGACTGGAAAAAATCTGAAGACTTTCAAGCAGTGGGAAATTCAAAGTCCCCATAACAAGAAAAACTTAAGAACCCTGAGACAAAAGAAAACTAATAGAACTGAAGCATAGTAGGGAGCAGAGTGGCATGAGATTTGATATATGCATAGGGGCCAGTTGGTGAGGACCTAGTAAAACATGGTAAAGTGTCAGGATCTTACTTGAAGGGTGATGAAGAACCTCCAAACTGTTTTAAGCAAGGGAATACACAGACACACGTGTGTATGCACACACACAAATGCACACACCCACACACACAGACATTTACACTTGCTTATATGTGTATATCCACACAAATAGAAATTTCCTTGCTTCATATGGTTTCATGGGGGGTTTTATATGTATGTATACATATACACTGTAGCTTTATGTCATAAAGATTTTTCGTTGGCTCCTGGAAGATGGTTAGGAGGCAATAAAATACAATGATGGATTAACCTACAATAAGAACGACAAATTGATGGGTTTGAGGTGGGTATTAGAGATGGTATTAACGGGACTTGTTGACAGATTGGAAGGTGAGGAAAACAAAATATGTTTCCAACGTTTCTGGCTTTAATCCCACCAGGTGATGCCATTTATTGCCTGGTGAAGTCTAAGGAAGTACAAGATTTAGGAAGGAAAATCAAGTCTTCCAGTTTGGAGATGCTTTGGTTTGAAGAGTCATCATGATATCTAAGGGTTTATGCTAAATGGACAGATGCAAGATTTGGGAGACCAGAAGAAATGTCTGGACTAGAGACAGAAATTTGAAAACCATGGACATATGTTTAAAGCTCCTGAAGTATGATAAGACCAGCTCAAGAGAGAGAAAGAGGCCTTAGAAAACAGAGAAGGTCCCAGGAGCATAAGGAATTCCAGCATTCAGACGATGGGTAGAAGGGGGATCCAGGAAAAAAGACTAGAGGAAGGAGCCGGTAAGGCAGCAGGAAGCTCAGGGACTTGTGTCACTAAAGGGGAAAAGAAATGTACAGTTCTAGTGGAATTGGTTGATTATATTGAATCTTGCTGAGAGGTGAAGTAAGAGAAGAGGATAAAATTATTCTTTACATTTAGCAGTACAGAGCAGTTTGGGACCTTAACAATGGCAATTTTGGTGGATTGGTATGTGTGGAAGCCAGGTTGAATTAGGTTGAAAAGTAAATAGGAAGTGAGGAAGTGGGAACAGCGTGTGTAGACAGCTTTCTGGGTTTTGCTATGGGATGGTAATATAGGAAGATGTGGGGTCAAGAAAGGGCTCGTATTTTATACGAGATGCCAGACCGACTCGTATTTTATACGAGATGCATAGGACTGACTAATCCAGTAAGAAGAAACAGCATGAGGGAAAACAGGGTTCGGTAGTTGAAAGAGTTAAGTCCTTGAATATATGGAAAGGGAGAAATGCTTTTCACTCATTCAATTAATCGTTCTTGAACATAACACAGGTGCTATAATGTCATATGCATTTATTTTTAAAAGTCCTTGCATTGTGCAGAAATGCACACTAAAAATAAAAAGTCTTTTGGGAAAAAAATATTGTGGCGGATCATGCAAAACCTATAGCCAAGCACTACCAAAAAAAAAAAAAAAAGCACATTTCTACTAAATGAATTAAGCAGTTAAAAAGATAAGTTAAATTTCTAATTAAAGGAATAAAATCAAAGGTAGACATGGGATTTGATCTTCTTCAAAGGTAAAGGTAGGTTGACAAAAGGAAGTCATGAATAGAAGATGCACAAAAGTCAGAAAATACCGTGCAGAAACACTCTCAAGACAGACGTGCGGTAAAACTAAGCCAAGAAGAAAAGCTTAAATTGAATGGTTACTGGGTAAGCTTCTTTATTCCTCATTGTGTTCCACTGTGCTAGTAAGATCTGTGTTCAGCTGCTATTCCCTAATAATAAAACACATTAACAGGCTCAGAAAAATCTTGTGTGAACTAACTTCCACATTATATCGACATTATTCCTTCACTTACCAATAGTACTTGGGATATTTGTATTTCAGAAACATGCATTGTATCACAGGAATTGTAGCATATTTTGTGACTTATTCAGCAGCTGCTCCATGCCAACAGTATACTGAGTACTGTGTAGGGCACAAAGGGGCAAAAAACAAAGGGAGGTCCTTCTAACCACATTTGACTTTGTCAAAATCTTGGATTTCTATGGGCAGAAACACTAATGGAGAAATTGTAATGTGTTCCAGTAAAAGTAATAAACACCTAGCAGCAACAATAATCATTAAGATTTATTGAGCACTTTCTATCAGAGTGCTTTATTCCATTTAACACTCACAAGAACCCTATGAAGTAGGTACTGTTAGCATCCTTCTTTTCCATGAAGTAGAGAGAGCATAAAACTGGTGAACAGTAGAGCCAGGGTTTGAAGCTTAGAGGTTTGAATAGCTGGAGTCTAAAAAATGGAGAAGAAACGCTTTCAGCGGGGTGCCCCAACACTTTTCCCACAGCATTGGAATTAGCGCATCATTCTCTCCATCTCCAGTAAGTTGAGAACTCATGGCCATCTTTTGCCTTAAGGTCTATGAAGCATTATGCTCAAAGAGCATCTAATGCTGCTAGAACTTACAGGAAAAGTCCAGCAAGAAGTGATGGACCTGAGATGGGGGTGCTAGGAATTACCCTGTATTGTCATCATTGTGTGGGACAAGGCTAAGCAAATGTCCCATGGGTTAGGTGAGCAAAACAGAAGGTCATAGGGGCATGCCATCTTGCCTGTCTTCCCCCAAAGAGCCACTCTTTGGGTGGCGGGGACCCCAATAACAAGAGGCTGTGGAATGGGCTGCCTGCAATGAGAACTGAAGTAGACTGAGCCTTGGATAAGCTGGATAGGCTGTGCAGACAGATGGAACACAGGTTCCTCTGAAAAACCCACAGAGGTACTCTTACGCAAGCACATACTTTTGGATAACTGACAAATGAGAAAGAACAAGCAACTATGCCGAAGAAACGGTGACAGCTAACAAAAAGGGGACATTACCATGACTGTGCTTCTGCCTATAAGGTAGTATTCATTTCAGCAATAGCAGTTAAAACAGAATGAGGAACTGACAGCGGGTACACTGTGGATAATTTCTTTACATTCTCCCTTCTCTCTTCTCACCTCCCAGGGAGGAAGGGGCTGATGCTGGAAGAAGTGGGTATCTGGCCACTACCCTTCCTCTCCCAAAGTATATAAAGCCACTGGAGCCATAAGCTTATTCTTTGCTCCGGGGGAGGTGGAGGAGTAGAGAATGATGGGAACTGGAGAGAATTTCAAATAAAATATAAATTTTGAAAATAACAGAATTGTATTTAATAACTCCAATGAGCCTCTCTCAGTAACATGAAGTGATTCAAAGTTTATGAAATTAGCTCTAAGAAGTCATTAATGGAGCAGGCTGCCCAACAGGAATGGGGCCACAGTAGGAGTTACTGAAAAAAAATGATCAATTTCATGTTTATACCTCCAAGTCCAGACTCCCTTCAAAACAGTTGTGTCCATTAAATGGAGAGGTTGGACTACAGGAGCGCTAAGGTCTTCTGCAGGTCTAACATCTGAGCATCTTTGGCAGTTAGGATGGAAGGAGTTCAAGAAGTTGCTTGAACAGCATGGTGCTGTGGTGGTTCCCAAAGAGAGTAGTGACTCCTGCTGCCTGCTTGATGAGTCTCTCATCCTCCTTCCTGGTCTGGCGGGTTGATAGGATATATAGCAACCTTGCCTTCTATGATACTCTTTCAAAGCTGGCAGAGGTGAAAAGAAAAGGCAACAGGAGGTGGGGATAGATTTTGAACGTGGAAGTCAAAGAAAGAAAGGAGTCAAGGCAGAACATTGAAAGGATGGTGGGATTGATGATAACCGTGGGACGTTTGTTAGAAGTGACTTGGGGAGAGATGGTATTTTCAGCTTCCTATCAGTTTTTATTCTAAAACCTAAAAGTAGAGGAAAATATCCAAATTTTAAAATAGGAAAGGGCTTCAGAGATAACTAGTTTAAATTCCTTTGTTTTAAAGATTGAACATCATAGCATGGTTGGTGCAATTTGGCTTGGGGAGGGTGCTTAGGGGTTTTCATTTTTTGTTTTGTTGTTTTGTTTTTTAGGCTGAGCCTGAGCCATATGGAAGTTTCTAGATCAGAACCTCCATCACAGCAGCAACCCAAGCCACTGCAGTGACAGTGCTAGATCCTTAATTCACTGCACCACAAGAGAACTCCATGTGCAAGTTTTATATCTGAGCAATTAAACAGTGGCAAGTGTAGAGCTAAAGTGTGGGATTCCTTTTGTTTGTTTGACTGAAAGTTTAGGACTAAGGGAAGGATGAGAGACTAAGTGCTCTCAGGATTAATAATCCAATGTGGAGAAAAAGTCAATAATGATATGAATGAATAAATGAACAAAAACCTAGCAGGTAGTGAAAGACACGTTTTACACTAATGTTTAAAATAAAATTTAAATTCATTGACACATTTTACATTAAAATTTAAAAATTTTACTTTAAATGTTAGAGTGTCTTTTGATGAATATATTACATGAATATATTAGAAATCTGAGATTTATAAAATCCCAACTGAAGTGTATTAAATCTCCATTTCCACTGTATTATAGTGATTTCCTCCCCCAGAAATAGTTTTATGTATGTATTTATCTATGTGTATATTTGATGCTCTTAATTTTCATGCTGAAATTAAAAACCACTTTGACAAAAAAAAAAAAAAACCTAGCAGGTAGTATCAAGGCAGGGAATTAAATCAGAGTGAGTGGGTGGTTAATTTAGATATTTAGGTTGATCACATACTGAAGTGATAACAGTGCAGTACAATCTTAACAACCTCAAGTTCACTGACTCATTAGGGCACTCACCAACCCCTCTGTAACACAGTTTGACATGCCATATGCTAAATGACCACTGCTGGTAAGCTTCTCAATAGTAGAAATACCAGGAGAGAGTAGTGGTATCACAAAATCGAAGCTGGAGAAAATTTTAAGGCAGAGAGTGATTAGCAGTTTTGAATGCATCAGAGTTATCAGGTGGGAGAAGAACCAAGAACAGCCCAATGAATTTGGTAACTAGAAAAATCTTGGAGGAGCCCCCAGCATCCAGGGTCTGTCTCAGCCATGCAAGCCCCAAATCTCAGTGGTCAATTCACTAAAGCTAATCAGATATTATATGCTAATTCATTCATTTTTTTAAAAATTAGGGTATAATTGATTTACAGTGTTGTGTCAATTTCTGTACAGCAAAGTGATCCAGTCATAGATGATAGATAGATAGAAAGATAGATGGATAGATAGATGAACACCTACATTCTTTTTCTCATACTGTCTTGCATCATCTTCTACGCCAGGCGATTGGATATAGTGCCCTGTGCTATGTAGTAGGACTTCATTGCTTATCCATTCTAAATGTAATAGTTTGCATCTACTAACCCCAAACTCCCCATCCTTCCCACTTCTTCCCCTGTCCCCCTCAATTCATTCATTTTTGATGGTAAATATTCCAGACCGGTTATCTCCATGTGGCTTTTGCTTCCTGGTGGACACAAGTAATTTAGTATATTAAAATGCACATCAGAGAGTTACTGTTCTCGTATGACTCCATTCTTACCTTATCAAGGCATACATCACAGTATACACAAATTGCATCTTTTTCGATAATCATTTTATGATGTATGTAAATCAAAACATGCCTTAAACCTTAAAAAGACATTGCATCTTTTCTTGCCTTGTTTCTTTTGGCATATCTTACATGTTTGACTGACTGCTCTTTACCTGGTGCTTAGCATGATGTAGGGCATGTTTAGATTTTTAATAAATATTAAAGCTATAAATGAGCAATTAACTCATTGATTATTTGTTATCATATTGCAACCTGAAAAATCATCCTCTCCTTTCTTAGAGATAATTTCTTAAAAAAAAAAAATCTCTTTAAGAGCATTAGAGACATGCTAGACAACTCTTTATCTCTAATTATTTCTCTTTCATGGGAATCACCAATCTTTGCACCTCTGCTTAGGAAGACCAGCACCAAGGGACATACTCTTCAATTAACTGCTATGGTAATTAGTGCCATAGAATGTTTTCTTTAATGACTGATGCCCTGCTAGCCATATTGAGATCTGTAAAACAGAGGCAAGTTAGGGTCTTCTACTCCTCTTACTACATCCTAACCACAGGATATTTAGCCCCAAATTTAATTAGCTGGAATTACAATTTAATAAAGTCAATAAATGAAAAAGAAGATGGAATTCCTCATGCTACCAAATTCTGTGATCTGTCGACACCCTTCACCCTAGTCACGTGTTACATAGCTAAAGAAAGGGAGTCTTCTTTGACCTACCTTTATAGTCTTTTTGTGAACAAAACTCTAGACCTTTCAGAAACTACAAGCAATTTGACTCTCTATGGCACATCCATGGCTGTGTACTTGGCTGTATGGATAATTTTGAAATGTGTAGCCAGAGTGAAAGGAAAACGGAAAAATGACATAGATTCTATAATTGTGCATTAACCCCTTTTTTTCTGGGTGCCATCATTTACTCTTTATTTTTTCTTCTTAGAGATTCATTTCTGAATTTTCTTGCAGGCACCTCTGCCACCCCAATGTTATATGTCTACTGTCTTACATCTCTACTAACTATAAGACATAGACTTGCTGGATTATAACTATTTGCAGTCAGGTATCATCAACAAATAAAAAGTAAATAGTCTTTTATACTGGGTATAATGGAATGCACACTAGACTCAGAAATAGAGGACCCAGTTTGAATTCAAATTATACTCAGTTCCGTCTTGCACTTTTACCCTAACTTTTTGTTTTTTGTTTTATTTTGTTTTGTTTTTCCTTTTTGGCCACCCTGTGGCATATGGAGTTCCCAAGCCAGGGATCAGATCTGAGACATAGTTGCAGTCTAAGCTGCAACTTCAGCAATGTCAGATCCTTAACCCTCCTTGCTGGGGCTGGGATTGAACCTGCATCCCAGTGCTCCCAAGATGCCACCAATCCGGTTGCACCACAGGGAGAACTCCTCTTACCCTAATTGATGAAAGAAACTTCTGTACCAAAAAAAAAAAAAAAATCCGTGGAACAAATGTAGAAGGAATGACATGATTAGAAAAGCATTGTTTGCCTCCCCTAATAAAAAATTGATTTAGACAAAAGTCATTAAAAGATGAAATGATAAAAGATTGATGGGATCAATTTGAACAGAGCATCAGGCGGTTGTTCCCTGAAACACTGATCAATTCAGCATCGCTGAGAGTGGCATAATCAAACAACATGTGCCTCTTGATAAGGGCTGCCAGATAAAATATGGGATGCCTTGCAAAATTGGAATTTCAGATAAACAATATTTTTTAGTATAAGTATGACCCATGCGATATTCAGGATATTCTTATCCTAAAAAATAGTGTTTGTTATTTTGCTTAGAATTCAAATTTAATTAGGTTATCTTATGTATTGGTTAAATCTGATAACCCTACTTGATGTAATGTAAAATTTTAATACATATTATGTAGTTGAATTTAGTTCTATATATATAATTTACATGTGTGGTTTAATGTAGTATAATATAGTATATACATATTTAATATAGTTGAATAAATTGAACTTGCATCTAATTAAGCTTTGAGAACTAACTTCTAATCTGCAGGAAACAGAGAATATAGAACAAACTAAACGGTACAGTGAGTAAATAGATATTGAGAAGGTGAAACTTCTCCATAGGGATATAAAAACTCAATGCAGTCTTGGTTTCTGAAGCCCCAACATTATCCCCATCAATGAGGAAGCAAATTAAAGCATCTCCATCATCTGCTCCCCAGGTTTCCTAACAAAGCCCTGAGATAAGTTCCAGGGGGTCTCTCGGCCCTACCTCTTAGTCCCCTGGAGGGATTTTCAAACACATAGCCTCGGAAGACTTGGCGTAGAGGATTTGCTCCTCTTGGGGGAAAATAAATATCCAGAGCTCTTGAAATCTGGAGTTTAAGAGGCTGCCTTTTTTTTTTTTTCTTTCTGGGCCACTTTCAAACCAAAGGAACCAGTGCCCCCAGTCTCAAGGAATATAGCAATAATTTGAGATTCTCTCTTTAACCCGAGGAACTGAATTTTTCTTTCTTTGTGGGTTGTAGCTTCCCTTGTAAATGCCTCTTGAACCCACAGTGTTTTCATCTGCTTCCTCTGAATAGAGCCAGCCCTCCAGTGTCTTCTTAAAGATCACTATCTGGAAAGTGACTCCTTCTTCTTATAGCTAAGGTCAGGGGCAGTGAGTGGCTGTTGGCAGAACTAAATGAAAATGGAATGCCATGTGTATTTTCCAAAATATTATTTTCCCTCTATGACTTTCAGTGTTTGGTTATATTGATTCTCATGCCTGTTAATATTCTATTTCTTCATGCTCGTCTTGCAGTGGCAGTGGATTCAAAGACATGACATTTAGCTGAGACATTGTAATGATCTCCAAATATTTTAAATACTCTTGGGTTGAAAAGAAAGTAGGAGGAGGGATAGATAATGTGGGGATGTGGCAATTTACAGGGAGACATATTGAGTCAATAGGAAGTAACATTTTCTAAGAACTCAGGGCATTCAAAAATGGAATTGATGATCGTGTATCTGCCTGGATCTATGTAATGAGATAGTACGCACCATTAGAAATGAAAAGAGTGAGATAGATTTATAGTACTGTTATGAAAAGCATTCAAAACATAATATTAAGGGGGGAGAAAAAGCTACTTGTAAATTGGTGTATGCGGTCTAATTCCATTTGTGTAAAATTGAAATGATATAGAACTATCAGAATATACAGAAATAATTGGACATAGATATTTTCTAGACAGAAATAAACAAGTTTAAAAAAACAAACACGAATCAGGTTTACCTCTGGACTGGAGAATGGAAAGTATGGAGACCGAAAACCTTTCTGTACATTTCTGTACAAATGACTTTTTTTTTTCCACCCCTTAAGGATTTTTATAAGTAAACAGTTTTTAATAGAAACTAAGTAAACTTTGTTGTTGTCTGTTGGTCTTTTAAAAGGGGATGCTAACTTGTGAGATCATGAATTTCCAATCATTGGAAGCACTGAAGCAGATTTTGGGGGCTATTTGTGAGGAGTGCTGTGCTTTTAACGTTACCTCCTAACTCTGAGGTCCTATGATTCAGTTGTATTTCAAGGACTCAAAGCTACCAAGCACACCAGTTTTTCCAGCTTGCTTCCGATTGGAAGCAGAGTCTTGGATAAAGAAATGAATAAGATTAACCTCTTGCTTGGGACTGGCTGTCAGGTCTAAGCAGAAAATGACTTCTCTAGAAGGAAATATTTTGACTCTTGACAGTGGGGAGATAGTTTTGGCTAACGATGCAGAATCCAAGGAAACAAAGTGGTGTAAAGTGTTGCTTTTTTACAGCGACATGCATTCTACAGAAGGAGGCTGCTGTTTTGTTGCAGTTATCATGGTCTTACTAGCCTGGCGTTATCACTCCTCAGTTCTTTGCCACCTTGAGGATCCTCATCTTCCTGAGCAGGTGATGGGAGAGGAGATGCAGTGGAGGAATGCACAAGCTCGAATCAGGCTTTTCTCTTCTAGAGCCTAGCTTATTCTGGTAGGATTTATGTTCCAGTTATGTAAGAGTTGCATTTTCTCATTCAGTAGGACATCATGAATTTCCTTTAAACAGCAGTGGTTAAGGACTAGCCCATCACCACACCTCAGAGGAAAAGGAACATATATTTTGCTCTGTATTTTCTCCATATTTTAAAATTATAAAAATATAAAAAAATATTGTTTTTCTGCTTTTCAAAATTTGCCCTAACTCAACTACTTTCATCCCACTGTAGTAACAGTCAGACTTGCTCTTGTCTTTATTTAAAATAAACTTTACACCCAAGGTGAGTGCCCTGCTTACCACACTTTACTTCCAGTGCTGTTCAGAACCCTTTTTTTTTTTTTTTTTTACCAGCTACAACCTTTCTTTAAAAACTGAAGTTAATTTCCTCTGGATCTGGCCCTTGGGTGCTCCAATTTCTGTAAAATTACCTGCTCAGAGACTTTGAGTTGGTTGTATATTACACTGTCAACTTTTTCTTCTCTAAGGTAAATTAATCCACTACTTTCACATTTTCTCCTCAATCTTCTCTGCAATCTCATTAGAGATTTCCAATGTAACCATTTTGTTTTTGTGTTTAAAAGAGAATAATTAGGTAGAAAAATGTGGATTATATAGAAAGCATAAGAAGAAAAATAAGATAATTCCTTACCCGGAAAAAAAAATACTTTCAGCATTTTGGTATATTTACTTCCAGGTTTTTTGTGTTTTTGATTTGTCTTTTTAGGGTGGCACCCTAGGCATACGGAAGCTCCCAGGCGAGGGATTGAATCAGAGCTGTAGCTGCGGGCCTACACTACAGCCACAGCAACACAGGATCTGAGCTGCGTCTGCGGTGTACATCACAGTTCATGGCAATTCCAGAGCTTAACCCCCTGAGCGAGGCCAAGGATGGAACCAGCAACCTCGTGGAAACTAGTTAGGTTCACTACTGCTAAGCCCCGATGGGAACTCCACTTCCAGGTTTTTTTAAAGGCACGTGTGCTATTAAGTGTGTTTTCTTTCTCTTTTTTCATTTTTACAAACTTATGATCTACTGTATTTCTCCATACCGGCCCTTTTTAGACATTTAATGGCTACACAGTTGTCAGCAGATGGATATGTTGTAATTTAATCATTCCTGTATCCATTTACATTATTTTTGGTCCTCATTACTACAAATAATATCATAAAAGCTTCTTGTATCTACATCCTGATACATACCTCTGATTATTTCCTTAAAATAAATAATTGGAAGTAGAAATATAAAGCCAAGGAGAATGAACATGCATTGTCACTAATATGCTAATATTTCATATACTTATCTAGACATCCCCAAATGTTTCCATTTTTCTCCAATGTTTTTGAGTTTTTGCAATTTTTTCCTAGTAGAAACAAAATGAAAAAAAGTATCTTCTTCCTCATTTGCTTTGTAATCACGATGCTTCTCAGACTGTTGTGGTGTAGGACAAATCATGCTGGCTTTTTTTTTTTTTTTAACCACCCCTGCGGGATGTGGATGTTCCTGGCAGGGATCAAGCCCAAGCCACAGCAGTGACAACACCAAATCCTTAACTTGCTTCACCACAAGAGAACTCACATGTTGGCTTTAATATAAAAAGACTGGATCAAGAACTAAATAATTTTGGACAAATCACCTAATCATAGGTGTCTCTTAGAGTATTCTTCTCTAACACATGGGATTGTTGTGCTCTTAAATAATGTAGGTAAAAACTCTTTATAAACTGATAAAATGCCATAAGGGACTATTATAATTGTCACCGTTGTTGTTGTTAAACTTTTTTAAAATATAAGAACTCTCTGATCCTTAATAATTCCCCAGATAGGGGAATAGAGCAAGTGATGTGCAAACTGGTTTCCCAAAGATACCAGCTTATAACTCTGAAGGAATCAGAGAAGAGAGTTCAGAGT
Organism: Catagonus wagneri; assembly: GCA_004024745.2. Lineage (NCBI taxonomy): Eukaryota > Metazoa > Chordata > Mammalia > Artiodactyla > Tayassuidae > Catagonus > Catagonus wagneri. The sequence continues at coordinate 3,097,493 of PVHT020000793.1, read as the reverse complement.
TTACTAGGGAGCCAAAATACCTGTGAACATTCAAATCTAAGCACGAGGTAGGAAACACAAAGAACTACACATGGTCTCTGAGAGCCAGTTATGGCCCAGCACTTAGCAGTTGAACTACACTGGAGGGAGCTTAGAATGACAGGTGGTATCAAATTAAGATTTGCCTGAGCAAGAGGAGGCTTGACATAAGTATTGGAAAACATAGAGAAATGTGGCTTGTTAAAAAAAGAAAAAAACAGTGTATATGGGGGCAGGGTTAGGGTGTGCCCAGTCATGTTGGAAGCTACTGAATGACTTGTGCAAAGGGTTACTGAAATATGCAGACAAGTGGAACAGGGAGAAAGCAAACACCTATGTCTTATATGGTAACTCAGAAGGGAAGATCTTTGAGAAGACGGAGAAACTGTGGCTTCTGATAAAACAGAAGTAGAAGAATTGTGGGCAAAGTTGGCAAATTTGCTTCAGATTAACAAAAGTCTGAAACAGAAAATTCTTTTCAAATTTAACAATGTATTCCTATTTCTTTAGCCACAGTCTCCCCTTGACACCTGTGTTCTAACACTAGGAAAAGTTTTTCCACCCTTGATCCAGTCTTCCTTCCTTCTCTCTTATCCCATCCCTCTTCATTCTTTTGTATCTTTATGTATACGTCTCCATATGTGAAATCGTTTGCTGATTGTGTTTTTTTATCTTTTACCTATAGGTGAACATCACAGACATCCATCAGGAGCAAGGCTCCTTTTATTTCCTTCTCCTAGAGCTCTCCTGCTCAAAGCACTGGGCACTGGTCCTACTGCTTGGCCCAAGTCTCCAGACTCTAGACCTAGAATTTATCAATGAAGTCAGAGAACCACACAGTGGTGAGTGAATTTGTGTTCCAGGGTTTTTCCAGCTTCCACGAACACAAGCTCACTCTCTTTGTGGTATTTCTGACCTTGTACCTTTTAACCTTGGCTGGCAGTGTCATCATTGTGACAATTATCAGCATCGATCGCCGCCTTCACACCCCTGTGTACTTCTTTCTTGCTGTGCTTCCCACTTCAGAGACTGCGTACACACCGGTCGCTGTACCTCACGTGCTCTCCAGCCTCGTCAGCCTGAGCCAGTGCATCTCCTTGGCTGGCTGTGCCACCCAGATGTTCTTTCTTATCGCTCTGGCTATCACTAACTGCTTCCTGCTCACAGCCATGGGGTACGGCCGCTATGTGGCCATCTGCAACCCCTTGAGGTACACGGCCATCATGAACGAGACGGTATGTGCCCAGCTGGGGTGGGGGCCTGCAGCATTGGGCTGCTTGTGGCCACACTTCAGATTTCCTCTGTGTTCAGGCTGCCCTTCTGTGATGGAGAGGTGGCCCGTTACTTCTGTGACATCCGCCCAGTTCTGAGACTCTCCTGCGCAGACACCGCTGTACACGACAGAGTTAACGTCATTGTCAGCTCCCTTGTGATCCTGGTGCCCATGGCCTGGTCTGCATCTCCTGCGTCCTCATCGTCTCCACCATCCTCAAGATCGCCTCTGCCCAGGGCCGGAAGAAGGCCTTTGCCACCTGCGCCTCCCACCTCACCGTGGTCATTGTCCACTACGGCTGCGCCTCCATTGCCTACCTCAAGCCCAAGTCCGAGAACACCAAGGACCAGGACCAGCTGATCTCAGTGACTTACACGGTCATCACCCCCCTGCTGAACCCTGTGGTGTACACCCTGAGGAACAAAGAGGTCAAGGATGCCCTTCGCCGTGCTTTTGGCAAAAAGCGTCTTGCCTAGGATCTCTGGTACTTTGATATATGGCCTGTCACACTTGGGGTATTTTTGTAATTGCAAAGAAATATGATTCTGTCATTCATCCTATACCCAGAGACAGTTGCAAAATTTGGTGGTCAGCCTGCAGTAAAGAATTTAGAGTTCTCTGACTTGAATTTTGTTTTTAACCGTCCTCTTCCTGTAGGCTCTGTTAATCTGAGAGGTTACTCCGAGGGACCGGATCAGATGTGGCTCACCAGAGGAAATAGTAAGCAAGTGGGTAGCTGACTGTTTCCACTGTGTTCACGGCAGAAAAGTGTGCTGCATAACTCCTGTTTGAAGTGATGGGTTGAAAGATCAGCCTAAATGTCAGGTAGGTGTTGAGCTCTAAAACTTCAAGGAGAACATGGTCAGTGGACAGGATGGTTGAAACCATCTTTCCTACTTATCACCACTCTCTCCTTTAGGCAGTGACAAGAGTAACAAGACTCTGACATTCCAGAAGAAGTATTATCAGCCTAAAACATTTTCACCTGCCTTGAAGACCCATGAAATTTTTTTTTTCCAATTCTGTTGAAGCTCACGGTAGATCCATTTCCTTGGTGACTTTTGCATATTTACGTGCTAGTAAGTAACTTGCCACATCCAGCAACTGAACTGCATAGCAGTCATTCATGCTTTCTATGGAATAATGCATAATCTATGATGCAGTTGTCAAGTGTAGGGATATCCGAAGACCTGTTTTGAATCTAAGTCTGGCTGTCTCAGCTCTAGACATGAGCCCATGGTTTTCATTCAACCTGAGCCCATACCTGTGTCTTGCCTTTGTTCTCTTCATTTCTACATTGATGACTTCATTTCCTATGAGCCGCTGGGAGCCTCATTTAAACTGTGCATTTAAACACTTGTCTAAACAAGCGTTCAGGAGCCTACCAGTTCTTATTTTTATTGTCTTCTGAGGGGAGAAACTGCACTGATTTGTGAGAAGGGCTTAAGACTCTAGGATGATTTGGCCTGGGGTTAAAAAGAGGCAGACCTGCGAGTTCCCATTGTGGTGCAGTGGAAACGAATCTGACTAGTATCCATGAGGATGAGGGTTCGATCCCTGGCCTCGCTCAGTGGGTCGGGGATCTGGCATTGACAGCCGTGGTGTAGGTTGCAGACGCGGCTTGGAGCCTGTGTTGCTGTGGCTGTGGCGTAGGCTGGCAGTTGTAGCTCTGATTTGACCCCTAGCTTGGGAACTTCCTTATGCCATGGGTGTGGTCCTTTAAACAAAAAAAAAAAGGGCAGATTTTGCCAAGTGTCTTCCAGTCCAGAAAGAGCTGATGTTTGTTAAAAGAAAAAATGAATTCCTGTCTCTCAGTCACCATCCTTCTCCTGCTTGAGAATAGCCCAGGTGTCCTTACTGAAGACGCACTGACAGTGCATGTCAGACGAAGGGCTTAGGAACGCCTAATGACACCAGAAAGAAGGGGAATCTTTCTGTTTATGGAGCATTACCTGAAAGAAAGAATCTTTGCCTCTCCAGAGCAGATGCCCCAAGGGGGGCAACCTGAGAGCGAGCGAGAGGAGCCCCCGTGGCAGTCTATCTTTGCCTTTCTCTGGGTTCCCCGAGGACACACCTCCACAGCCTTTCTGGGTGAGGGTCACGGGGAGCACTCACACCCTTGCTTCTGACAAATCCCCACCCGAGGTCCTCTCTTGAGGGGGTCCTACTCACGATAGATAGTAGCCCTTTCCTGAAGGACCCTCCTAGCAGTCACACCATTTCTACAGATGGATGAGTTTCGTGCACACAGAACCCCCGCCCCAGCCGCTCCCAGAGCTCTAGAGAGCCCTGCAAGATTGATACCCATGCTGAAAGCAGTGGGCTCCCCTGAGTTCCTCTTCTTAGATGCTGCAGAAAATTCTGTGTAATTCACCCAAAGTAAAGTTTGAAACCACAAAGAATACCTACCTATCCTTTGGGGGAGGTTTTGCTTTGGTTTGGTTTGGTTTGCTTTTTTTTTTTTTTTTTTGGCTGTCTCCATGGCGTGGGGGTGTTCTAGAGCCAGGGATGGAACCCATAATGTAGTAGCAGCATCCTGTGCCACAGCAGGGACAATGCTAGCCCTTAACCCACTGGGCTGCCAGGGAACTCCTACCCTTTGTGTTTTCAACGTAGTTTACACCCTCTTACCAGAGCCAGAAAAAAATTAAATCAACGTATTTAATCTCAAAGCGCACATGTGAGTGAGCACTAGTGAACACAAGACATGTCTGAAGAGAGTGAGGCTTAAGGCCACAGTGTGGGCTTCACCAGCACATAGCCCCTGTCTTTGTAAGTCAGGGCCTGCCAGTTCAAGATGTTGCCCCTGTGACATGAGGTACACATGTTCTGCTGGCGGAGCACGCGATCCCACAGGGACACGTCCCAGATCTCCCCAACGAAGGACTGTTTGGCATCAAAACCTCCCCCAAAGGAATCCTGCTCCTGTCCCAGGATGATGCTCGCCCCCTTCTTCACGGTGTACCCTCTGCGCAGGCCCTTCCTCCCCACGGGCTGCCCGTTCACCCAGAGTGCAGCAATCCCAGAGGCAGACTCCCAGGTGGCACACAGGTGGACGGGGGCATAACGGGACGGGGGCGCCTTGAAAGTGACCCCCTTGTTCCCAACATACAGCACATACTCCCCTTCTTTGTTGACAAAGAGGAGCAGCTCGTTGTCTGTCGACCTCGTGTTGTAGGAGAAGAGGCTGTAAGGGCGGGTTAGGTCTGTGAAGGCTTTCAGGCACAGTGTGAAGTTCTTCAGCGACTTATCCACCCTCGGGATCAGGGACACGTGGTATGCGTTCGACTCTTCAGGGAAGATGAACACCTTCCCTCTCAAGCCTGTGGAGAAAACGCAATGGGCCAGGCCCTCTGTCGGACCACAGGCTGCCTCCTGACAGAGTGTGTACCGTAGGCCGGGAGTTTACAAGGTGCCTGCAAGTGCAGTGCGGAAAGGCAGGTTTTGCTGCAGGTGTCCTGACAGAGGAATTCAGGATGTCCTACATCAACTGTCCCCGCCCCAACCTTCTTGGCAGGTTTCATCCAGATAGGACGGCAAACGGCGGACATAGAAAATGAAACACAGCTAACTCATTGTGTGTAATGGTTAAGAGATGCAGCACCCCGTATTTTCCCACCATTGATCATATTCTGACATGTCTCCCACAGGACACTTGCAGCTGAATGGTTCTTCTTTTAAAAAAAATTAAAGTATTGTTGATTTACAATGTGTTAATTTCCAGTGTACAGCAAAGTGATTCGGCTATATATATATACACACACACACACACACACACACACACATATATAAATTTCATATTCTTTTCTATTGTGGCTTATCACAGGATATTGACTATAGTTCCCTGTGCTATGCAGTAGGACTTTGTTGTTTATCCAGGCTATATATAATAGTTTACATCTACTAATCCCAAACTCCCAATCCAGCCTTCCCCTCCCCCCAACCACAAGTCCGTTCTCCACATCTGTGAGTCTGTTTCTGTTTCATAGCTGAGTTCATTTGTACCATATTTTAGATTCCACATATAAGTGATACCATATTTTTCTCTCTCTTTCTGACTTACCTTGCTTAGTATGATTTCTGGATCCATCCATGTTGCTGCAAATGGCATTGGGTCATTCATTCTTTTTTATGGCTAAGTAACATTCTATAATGGCTCTGCTGAACCATGGCTTAGTTATGCTAGGCCAACGTTCATAGTTAGTGCAAAGTCTGAAGAACAGAATAGACCGCAGACCACATGGCCTTCACAGTGTCCTCACCTTCCTCTCTATACCTTTTCGCAGCTGTGTGCCAGTGTGGGGCCAGTTTCCCACTGCTTTTCCCATGGCTGCAATACAGGATTATGAAATTACTTACCACTTGCTTATTTCCTCTTAAAAAACCATGACAGGAGAGGGCTTAATTATTATCACACCACCTTTTTTTTTTTTTTTTTTGCTTAGGACAGCAACTGTAACAATTATTATGAAATAAATGAGAGAATAGTGGCTAACCGAATTAAGGGAGGCATAGCCTAGAAGCACGATGAAGTCTTAAGTTAGTTTTGCTTTATAGTAGAAAATGGAAAAATAGCATGAGTTCTTATTTCCTTAGATACAAGGGTTTCTTAAGAAATGTTCACCTTGGACAAAGAATAGGTACAGAACATTGAGTGAGAGGGAGCTTGGAAGGGATTTCAGAGGTGGGGAAAGGAACTTCAGCCACTACAACAGAAGTTAGGAGGAGGGGAAAGTAAACCATGACTTTATACTGTGATCTAATTATCATCCTGTGTGTGATTTGTGACCTTGTCGGTATATAAACCCGGAGCACAATAGCATGGTTAGCCAGCGAGTGGTGTGTTGAATAATTCATAACTGATGGTGATATGACAGAGAAGTGAATGTCTCAAACCTGAGAAGAAGAGGTTGTGCTTAGCGGTAGTAATAGGAATGGGGGGACGAAGGGGTGCCAGACTATTAAAGCTTTTTTACTGCTAATAAAAACCAACTTTTCTAACACTTAGGCATCACAAAGTACATTTATCCTTTAACTTATTTCACTCGATTTTGATAAACAGCTCTTTGCAGCGTTGTTTGATGTCATTTTTATACCCATTTCATAGTTGAAGAATCTGAGGACCCGTGTTTAGCAAACTTCACAAAGGCAATTCAGTTAGACTGGGAGAAAATGGTCCTCTAAAGTCCAAGATTCTTCCAAAATTTCATGTTTCCTCTCATTTGAGCCAGACTAAAGGACTGAGAAGAATCAGAGAATGAACACTCCAGCCCCTGAAATAAGCTCTTTTTCTAAAAAAAAGCTGCACATCCCTTCTTACTCTCTCAGGAGAGAGGTAATGATGTTCCTACATAATAAGCAAAACCAGCTCTGGGGCTTCCTTATGCCAGACACGTTCTTACTCATCAGCATCTGTGAAGTTCCCCAGTGGCTCAACAGGCTAAGGATCTGGCATTGTAACTGCTGTGGCTCTAGTTACTGCTGTAGCACGGGTTCAAATCCCTGGCCTGGGAGTTTTCTCATTCCATGGGCACAGCCAATAGAAAATATGTCCAAAATAATTCTGCTCTCCTTAAGTACAGGCTAACTTGCTGCTAAGGAACAGAACACAGCAGGACTGAAGTATAAGACTTCTTAGATTAGATTGTGAAAAACTCTTCCTCTGTACTGGGCATTTTCTACTAGCTCACTCTCTGCTGGAGAAGCCATCTGCCATGTTGTAGATAGAACCTGCCATGCTCGATAGAAAGGCCCATGTGGCAAGGAGCTAAGGGAAACCTCTGGCCAACAGTCAGTGAGGAGCTGAGGCCCTTAACCCAACAGCTTATGAGAGACGGTTCCTGACAGTAACCATGTGAGTGAGCTTGGAAGCAAAGCAGATCCTCCCTGGTCGAGCCTTCAAATGAGAGGACAGCCTTGGTTGGTTGACGGCAACCTTCTGAGAGACCTTGAGTCAGAAAAGTCCAGCTAAGCTCTTCCCTGATTCTTGACTCACAGTAAGTATGAGATAGCAAATGTTTGAGGTTTTATGCTGCCAAGCTTTAAGGTAATTTGTAACACTGCAATAGGTAACTTACACCATCCTTCATTCACATCTTCCTCAAAACAGAAGCAGCAACAACAAAAGATGCTATACTCCAGTTTTCCTGGGACTTGGAAAAAAGGTTACCCCAACAGAGCTCAGGACCTACCTTTCTGTGTCATCCCCTCTGAGAGAAAAGCCAGGAGCAGGACGCTCAGAAGAAGCTTCTCCATCCTGTGCTCTTGGGATCTTGTGGTGTCGTGGGAGGAAGAGCAGCAATCACAGCAATGGAGAGATGCTCACTGTTTGGCTTCTTATATTGTGTTTTTAGGGGCACCGCCTGTGTTCCAGCAACAGAAGGCAAAGCTGTAAAGGGTAAACATTAACTGAACCAGGATATGATTTGGAAACAAATTTGTTTACTTTCTGGCCTACTGTTTCAGTTGTAGTCTTTCCCTTCTCTTTTAACTGTTTTATTTCCTGCTGAGCTTTCCTGTACACATCTTCCCCAAGAGGCCCTACATCCTCCTAAAGGGACATTTAATTATCTAATGTGTATAAGGAAATTGGGGCCGGCTACTGTTAGTTCTCTAAGACAGGCATACTCATATAGCTGCTGGAGGAACCATTCCCCCCTGCGTTTAGGGACTGACTTATCACCTGTAGCCTAAGGACATTTACTAATTCAGGTGGTTGTGAACTTCAGCGCAGTGTGAGATGGAGACACTAGCTCAAGGCCGAGAGGAGCGCTAGCTCTTGAGTTCTTGATAATGAAGTTGCCGGTTTGTCTATAAAGGAGCTTCTATACAAATCAAAACCACTATGGGGTACCATCTCACACTGGTCAGAATGGCCATCATTATTAAGTCCACAAATAAAAATGCTACAGAGGCTGCGGAGAAAAGGCAACCCTCCTACACGGCTGATGGGAATGTAAATTGGTACAACTGCTGTGAAAAACAGTATGGAGGTACCTCAGGAAACTAAATACAGAACTAACATATGACCCAGCGATCCCACCGTTGGGCATATATCCTAACAAAACTTTCCTTGAAAAAGACACATGCACCCCATGTTCACTGCAGCACTATTCACAATAGCCAAGACATGGAAACAAACTAAATGTCCATCAACTGATGACTGGATTAAGAAGATATAAATACACACACACACACACACACACACACACACACACACACACACACAATGGAATACTACTCAGCCATAAAGAAGAACAAAATAATACCATTTGCAGCAACATGGATGGAACTAGAAACTCTCATACTAAGTGAAGTCAGAAAGACAAATACCATATGATATCACTTACATCTGGAATCTAATATATGGAACAAATAAAAACCCTGCTGCAGAAAAGAAACTTAAGGACTTGGAGAACAGACTTGTTGTTGCCAAGGGGCAGGGAGTGGGATGGGTTGGGAATCTGGAGTTAATGGACACAAACTATTGCCTTTGGAATGGATAAGCAATGAGATCCTGGTGTAAGCAGTGGGAACTATATCCAGTCACTTGTGATGGAGCATGATAATGTGAGAAAAAGAGAGTGTGTGTGTGTGTGTGTGTGTGTGGAGAGAGAGAGGGAGAGACTGGGTCACTTTGCTGTACAGTAGAAAACTGACAAAACACTATAAACCAACTATAATGGAAAAAATAAAAATCACTTAAAAATAAAGGAGCTTCTAGATCTTGGGTGTTAAGATGATACCCTTAACCTGAAATCCCAACATCAGCTAAGAAATAGAAATTTCAAAGAAGGTGTCTGTGAAAGTGGATAGACTGAGCCCATTTCAAGAGGGCTTGGATACTGGGAACAAGCCAACTATGTTATGACCTAAATGGGTGATTAATAAACCTGACTACTTATAAGCATTTTATTCTGGTGTTTGTTTCTCTGTCTCCAATAAAAACTTTCTGTTAAGTTGCTGTATCAGTTCCTCCTTTTTTTTTCTTTAGTTCATCACACATTATAAGACTTTAAAATTTGAGAAGTTCCTATTGTGGCTCAGCGGTTAAGAACCCGACTAGTATCCATGAAGATGTGGGTTTGATCCCTGGCCTCACTCAGTGGGTTAAGGATCTGGCTTTGCCACAAGCTGCAGTATAGGTTACACATGTGGCTCGGATCTGACATTGCTATGGTTGTGGTATAGGCCAGCAATTGCAGTTCCGATCTGACCCCTAGCTGGGGAACTCCTATATGCTGCAGGTACAGCCCTAAAAAGAAAAAAAAAATAATAAAGTAAAATAAAATTCAAGAACATGTTAAATGGAGTTAGTTCCCTGGTAACCTAGCAATTAAGGATCTGGCATTGTCCCTGCTTTTGCATGGGTTTGATCCCTGGCTTTGGGAACTTCCACTTTCTGTGGGCGCAGCTAAAACATATTAAAAAAAACTCAAGAACATGTGGGTTATCTATGTTTTCTCCCACAGCTTAATTTCCAGCATCTATTACTTATTCATTTATAGTAAAAGCCCCAATACTGCTTATGAAATGAACTAATCTGGGTGTTTCCAGGTTGATAAGAAGAATTAAAAGAAGCTGTCTAAGGCTCTCAGTTACAAACAACAGAAGCCACTGTATTAGTTGTGGCAGTTTATTTCTACTTTGTGGAACAAACCACCTTAAAAGTCTGTTTAAAAAAAACATTTATTTCATGAGGCTGTGGGTTGATGATTTGGGCTTTAGTGATTCTTTTGGTCTCGAGTGATTAATAATAAGTCAGCTAGTTGGACAATAATATTATATGAGTAAGAAAAAAAAAATGAAATCCTTGTCTTGGAGTTCTCGTTGTGGCACAGTGGAAACAAATCTGACTAGTAACCACGAGGTTGCTGGTTCAATCCCTGGCCTCGCTCAGTGGGTCAGGGATCCAATGTTGCCGTGAGCTGTGGTGTAGGTCACAGATGAGACTCAGATCTTGTGTTGCTATGGCTGTGGTGCAGGCTGGAGGCTACAGCTCCAATTTGACCCCTAGCCTGGAAACCTCCATATGCTGCAGGAGTGGTCCTAAAAAGCAAGCAAGCAAGCAAACAAACAAAAAATCAAAAAAATTAAATATTTGTCTTGGAGTTCCTATCCTGGTGCAATGGAAACAAATTGGACTAGTATTCATGAGGATACGGGTTCAGTCCCTGGGGCGTTGCCGTGAGCTGTGGTGTAGTTCACTGATGTGGCTCGGATCTGGCGTTGCTGTGGCTGTAGCATAGGCCAGCAGCTGTAGCTCCGATTTGACCCCTAGCCTGGGAACTTCCACATACCGCAGGTGTGGCCCTAAAAAATCAAAATAAAATATGAAATAAAATCCTTGTCTTATTTGTATAATTTTAGATTGGTCTAACTCAATCTTGATTTCTCTTTCCCTTAATTCTAGAACTATATTAATAGTAACATGTAGCATCAACAATTCCCTAAGGAATTTTAAAGAAATTTTTCATAGTGTATGTTTACATAATATAAAACAAGTTTTACCATATGTTGCTTTAGACCACTATGTTACAATTAAAGGCTACATGGTAAATTAATTTTATTAAAGCCTTTAGTAATATTCATAATACATACCTAAAAAGACTTATCAACATTTAATAAGTGCTTCACTATTTTGGGGTTTGTTTTTGTTTTTTGTTTTTGTATGTTTATGGCCGCACCCATGGCTTAGGGAGGTTCCCAGGCTAGGGGTCCAGTTGAAGCTGTAGCCGCCAACGTATGCCAGAGCCACAGCAACACAGGATCTGAGCCGCGTCTGCAACCTACACCACACCTCACAGCAAAGCTAGGGATCAAACCTGCTTCCTTGCCAGATGCTAGTCGGGTCTGCTAACCCCTGAGCCACAACGGAACCCCTAATAAGTGCTTCACTATTGAATTAACTTTAACTATGAAAGAAAGAATAATTTATGAGCAGATTCAAAATGACATTTTGTATGCCACATTTCGTTTGGGGATAAAAATAAATGCATACAAATGAAGTCTGAAATTTAACTACTTTTGGCTACATCAGAAATATATAAAAATTTGATGATTTTGATTTGTGATTCTTATGCTAAAGCCTAAACACACACACACACACACACACACACACACAATTTAAAAAATAAAAATATTAATGCTAGTTTCTAAGTACGGTTCTCCCTCAGTATCCATGGGGGATCCCCCCATATTAAAATTCATGGATGCTTATGTTCCTTATATAAAATGGTATAATATTTGCATATAATCCACACACATCCTCCTGTATACTTTAAATAATCTCTAGAGTACTTATAATACCTAATACAATGTAAATGCTATGTAAATAGTTGCTGGTGCATGGCAAATTCACGTTTTGCTGTTTTGGAAATAATCTGGAATTTTTTTTCCAAATATTTTTGAACCACAGTTGGTTGAACTCATGGATATAGAGCCCACAGATATGAAGGGCCAACTGTGTTTACTTTCCAAGGGTTTAAGTGCTATAGAATGTTAATTATATTAGGATCTTTTTGTCAATAAGGATAAACCTCAAACATATAAATGTAAATTTAAAACAATGCCATATATTTATAATTACAGACATATATACTAATGTATAAACATGCAAAGGAAAAACACACACATACTTGGCGCGGTTACCTTTGAGGAAGGAAGAAGAAAGGAAGCGGAAAGAATCAGAGGAGTTTCTAATTGTATCCATAAATGTCATTACCTTCAAAAAAGAGATAGAGAACATTTATGACAGAGGCACCATGGCAAAAAAGACGGTATTTGATGTACAATTTTATAATTTTTATAAATTTAAAATTTTCACACTTTTTTGTTTTTAAAGATAAATACCAGGCAAATTTTCTGAGTGATCCTTTTTATGTTTCCCTTTAATGTGTTGTATTTCAACACGAATATTCCTTATGACCCATAACTTCAACTAATGATGACTTATGGATATAAGTGAAATGAGTGTATAACGAAGAAACATGTAAAATGGTATAACAGTTGAAACCACCTACCCTCTTGCAGTGATAAATTCTCAGTGGTTGAGACACGAGCAGGTGCTTCTGCCTGTCACTAAGTACCAGCTTTAGTTAAAAGATGCAGTCCCCCAAGCACTTTTTTATTTTTTTAAGGTCACACCTGCATAAGGCGTATAAAAGTTCCCAGGCTAGGGGTCGAGTGAGAGCTGCATCTGAGGCCTATGCCACAGCCACAGCAAAGCTGGATCCAAGCTGCATCTGCAAACCACACCACAGCTTTCAGCCAACACTGGACCCTTAACCCAATGAGCAAGGCCAGGGATTGAACCTGCATCCTCATGGAGACTCTGTCAGATTCTTAACCTGCTGAGCCACAATGGGAACTCTACTTTCCTTTTTATTAAAGTATAGTTGATATATAATATTATATAATTTACAGGTGTACAATAGGGTGATTCACAATTTTTAAATGTTATACTCCATTTACAGTTACTATAAAATAGCTGCTGTATTTCCCATGGTATACGTTATACCTTATAGCTTATTTTATACCTAAAGGTTTATACCTCTTAATCTCCTACCCCTCTATTGCCTGTCCCCCTCTCCCCTTCTTACTGTGTGACCTCCAGGAAGTTATCTACTTCTTGTGCCTCAGTGTCCTCATTTATAAAATGGAAACTGGAAAAAAAAAAAAAAAGCTACCTCTCAGAGTCTTTATGAAGACTGAATGAGATTAGTTATGAGATTAGAAATTTAAAATGCTATAAAAAATCAGTAGCTTGAAAAATAATAGCTTTTTCCTCTCCCATAGTTAGTTTCCCCAAACAACCACATTTTCTGGTTTCTCTCCAAATGTGAGTTCTGACCAGAGTACAAACTCTGTGGAGAAACAGCAAATGATTAGGATAGTCTGAGAATTGTATTCATGGTGATCTGGTCTTGGAAGTTAAGGAAAGAGGAGCTGGTTTCATCTTTATGTAGGGAATATCCTTAAGAATCTTATTATGTTCATCACATTTAGGGGAAAGAGAAGCAAAGCTCTCACTGGATATGCTTTGTTTGAAAGGTACACTTTGATTTAGTAAATTATAGATGTACTGTCAGTTATAGCTGGCTGGAAGAATTCCTTATCTTCTCTAAAATAAAACCAGATAAACCTACAATGCTTAAATTCCCATCTCTGTCTTAAAAGGAAGTTCATAAGATTTTAATCCTGGCATCTGAGATGACAACTTCGGGGACATTAAACTAATGGAGATTTGCCCCCTGCCTTTTTATTGGCATTTTTTTTTTTGTCTTTTTAGGGTCACACTCTGGCATATGGAGGTCCCCAGGGTAGGGGTCGAATCAGTCGTAGCCACTGGCCCAGGCCACAGCCACAGCAATACCAGATCCAAGCCACATCTGTGACCTACACCACAGCTCACAGCAATGCAGGATCCTTAACCTAACGAGCGAGGCCAGGGACTGAACCCACATCCTCATGGATACTAGTCAGATTCATTGCCATTAAGCCACAATGGGAACTCCTCTTGGCCCTTTTCTTATGAACAGATGACTAGAGGAAGGATGAGACACAGAAAGTGATATTTACTTAAATCAGTTCAAGTTTTCTACTTCTGACCCAAAGAGGAATTGCAATACTCAGGAAAAGCAAGTCATAGTCCAACGGAAGTAACCAACACCGCACTTATTTGTCATCAGCCACATCCAACTCTACGTGGAAAATTCTCTGATTTAGGGTGAACTGCCCTGAGACCACATAGGAGAGACAAAGACATGTATAGAGTTCCACAACCTTTGTTCATTACCCTCAATAAATCAACCTTTTAACAATTTCCCTGGAAATGAGTTGATGGAAACGAACAAGATAAGGGGAAAAACACTTTATAAGATCTTTAATTCCTCTATCACCTGTAAATAAAATACGTATATTTGTAAGTCTTGTGTAAACTCCAACATGCAATAAATAAACTCTATGTGGAGATAGAACATATGGTAAACATAACTCAACATGAAGGCGGTAGGATAATTATGTTATTTCTTACTTATTTGTAAGTTCTGTGTAAACGCCAACATGCAAAAAAGCTCTATGCCGAAATAGAACAGATGGTAAACATAAGTCAACATGAAGTTGGCAGAATGCTTTTGATCTTATTTCCTCTTAATATTGTTTCATGTCCTGATTCTAGAGAAATCCTACACACCAGCCTCACCTGTCACTAAAGCCTCTTGATTTGCAGTACCCAGACCAAGACAATAAGCTCTTTCTATACTCACATAAAATCGAGGACCACACTTTATCACCTGGGCAGAGAGAGGTATTGTCAAGCCACTCAAAGACTCTCTTGCCTCAGTTTGCCTGTGCCCTCAGAGTCAACTTTTGCCACTCTTGGAAATACAGGAGCCCCAAGTGAGAAAGAGATGCTCAGCTGGGAAGAAAAGATCACCCAGGGGCAGGAACAGGATTCTTTTAGGGGAAAATTTGATAGAGTCACTTCTTTTGTTCATTTTATTATTTATCTTTTTATGGCAATACCTGCGGCATATGGAAGTTCCCAGGCTAGGGGTCAAATCTGAGCTGCAGCTGCCAGCTTATGCCACAGCCACACTGGATCTGCAGCAACACTGGATCCACAGCAACACCAGTTCCTTCACCCTAGCCTACTGAGCAAGACCAGAAATCGAGCCTGCATCCTCAGGGACACTGTGTTGGGTTCTGAACTCCGATTCTTTAATGGAGACATTTGAGTTCAGTCCTTGATAACATGCTCTTCTCAAAGGAGCTATGTATCATCTATTGTGATGGCATCACTATAACAGATAGGTTCTGAGGTTTTCTTTACATTTTTATAACTATATTTAGACATAAGTTCAGATTTACAGAAAAGTTACAGGAATAGTACTAAAACTTCCATACACCTTAAACAGTTTGTGTTAGAATATATAATTTACTGTTTTATCTATTTTTAAGTCTACACAAGTAGTATTAAGTGTGTCCACAGAGTCGTGTAACCATCACCACTATGCATTTGCAGAACGTTTTCATCATTCCAAACAGAAACTGTACCCATCAAAAAATAATTCTCTCGCAGGCCCTGGAAATCTCTATCCACTTTCTAGCTCTATAAACTTGCCTATACTAGGTGCCTCATACAAGTGGAATAATGTAAATTTTTTTTGTTTATAAAATGTAATTGTAAGTTACTCTGTTACAGGGCATAACATTTTCACAAGGCTTTTTGGGGGACTGTAATCAAGGATTAGCATCATACAATGTGGTCCAACTCAACAATCACTAGACAAACTGGACACTCTCTCACATGTGCACAAGTCTACATGAAAACGTACTAAAGTTTTAGACTTGACTTCCATACTTTACTTCACCTTTCTAGTGTATTAAGAAATGACATGCCCTTTAATTTGCCTAAAGAAATGCTCATATTCTGGCAGCAACATGTTACTTCTATTACATAGTAAAGAGGAGAACTACAAAGTCAAGAGTTATAAGTGGATTTCTATTGGGAAGGAAGTTGTCAACTTAGCTGCAAATGAAGAGTAAATAAGGAAACTCCCTGTTGTCACAGATACACAGAACCTCCATCATACATGATATAGGAGGCATTTTAATTTGTGACCCCCTAGCCATCAAATGCTTTTCCATTCAATCTAACACTTCTGGAGAAATCATATAATATTTGTCCTTTTGTGTCTGGCTTATTTCACTTAGCACAGGGTTTTTTTTTTTTTTTTAATTTTATCCAATCTGATTGGATTAAGATGGCAGAATAGAAGGACTGGAGCTCAACTTCTCTCATAAAGACAACAAAATTACAACCAAATACTGAGCAACCTTCAACCAAATGGACTGGAAACTCTCAAAACGACAGTCTACTCCAGGAGACAAAAGGGAGACCACATCAGGAGGTAGGTGGGGCGAATCACTCAATATAAGCAACCACATACCTCCCGGGTGGGAAGCCCCACAGACTGGAAAGTAACTGTATCACAGAGACTCACCTAAAGGACTGAGAGTTCTGAGCCTCACGTCAAAACCCCAATCCTGGGGATCTGGCACAGGGAGAAAGAGCCCCTGGAGCATCTGGCATTGAAGGCCAGTGCAGCTTGTGTGCAGGACCTCCACGGGACTGGGGGAAACAGAGACCCCATTCTTGAAAGGCACACATAGACTTTCACATGCACTGGGTACCAGGGCAAAGCAAAGTCTCCATAGGAATCCTGGTTGAACCTGACTGCAATTCTTGGAGGATCTCCTGGGAAAACAGGGGTGACTGTGGCTTGTTGTGGGGGAAGGGCCTTGGAGATGAAGCTCTTGGGAACATTCCTCAGCCTGCATTTCTCTGGAGGTAGCCATTTTTGGGAAAATCTGGTCCCACAAATCAGCAATGAGAAGCCCCAGGCCAAACAATTATCCAGGTGGAATCACAGCCCTGCCCATCAGTAAACAGGCTGCCTAAAGACCCCTCAGGCACACAACCAGCCTCTAATCTCACCCAGAGACAAAGTCCCATCAACCAGAAGGACAGGAATCAGCCCCAACTACCAGTGGGCAGGCACCAGTCCCTCCCATCAGGAAGCCTACAGCAAGGCCCCCACCTCCAGCCCTTACCAACTTCAGCCATAGGGGAGGCAAACACCAGAAGTAAGAGAGGCTACAACTCTATTGTCTGCAAAAAGGTTACCACACCAAAAACCTATAAAAATGAAAAGACAGAAAACTATAACTCAGATAAGGGAGAAAGAAAAAAACCCAGAAAAACAGCTCAGTGATGAGATTATCAGCCTCCCAGAAAAAGACTTTAGACTGTTGATGCTGAAGATGATGTAGAACACTGGAAATAAGCTGGAGGCAAAGACTGATAATTTAACAAATACACTGAGCAAAGAAATACAAGATATAAAAGTTAAGCAAGAAGAGATGAAAAATACAATAACTGAAATAAGAAATTCATTAGAAGCACCCAACAGAATACAGGAGGCAGAAGAACAAATCAGCGAGGTGGAGGACAGATTAGTGGAAATCACTAATGCAGAAGAGAAAAAAGATTGAAAGGAAATGAGAGTCTCACAGAACTCTGGGATGACATTAAATGCATCAACGTCCATATTATAGGGGTGCCGGAGGGAGAAGAGAGAGAGAAGGGGACAGAGAAAATATTCGAAGAGATAATAGCCGAAAACTTCCCTAACATGGGAAAGGAAACACTCACTCAAATCCAGGAAGTGCAACAAGTACCATATAAAATAAACCCAAGGAGGAATACCCCAAGACACATATTAATCAAAATGACCAAAATTAAAGACAAAGAAAATATTGAAAGCAGCTAGGGAAAAGAAATAAATAACATACAAGGGAACCCACAATAACGTTATCAGCAGATTTTTCAGCTGAAACTCTACAGGCCAGAAGGGAGTGGCATGATACACTTAACATGATGAATGGAAAAAACTTCCAACCAAGATTACTTTACCCAGAAAGGCTCTCATTCAGATTTGAAGGAGAAATCAAAACCTTTACAGATAAGCAAAAGCTAAGAGATTTCAGCAACACTAAACCAGCTTTACGACAAATACTAAAGGAACTTCTCTAGGCAGAAAAAAATAGGCCATGACCAGAAACAAAAACACCGCAAATGACAAGGCTCACCAGTAAAGTCATATACAGTAAGGATACTAAATCATCCATGCAGAATCGTGCTACCAAAATCAGAAATCGTGAGAAAAGAGCACAAATGCAGGACACTGGAGACGCACTTGCAATTAAGAAACCAACCACTTAAAACAATCTTGTTTATATATAGACTCCTATATCAAAACTTCAGGGTAACTGCAAGCCAAAAATCTACAACTGATACACAAACAATAAGATAAATCAACTCAAATACAACATTAAAGACAGTCATCAAACTACAAGAGGAGACAACAAGAGAATAAGGGAATAAAAAAGAGCAACAAAAATCTGAAACAGTTAATAAAATGGCAATAAGAACATACTTATCAAAAATTACCTTAAATGTTAATGGACTGAATGCCCCAACGAAAAGACATAGACTAGCTGAATGGATACAAAAACAAGACGCATATATATGCTGTCTTCAAGAGACCCACTTCACTTCTAGGGACACATACAAATTGAAAGTGAGAGGATGGAAGACAATATTAAATGCAAACGGGAATCAAAAGAAAGCCGGAGTAGCAATACTCCTCTCAGACAAAACGGACTTTAAAATGAACATTTTAAGAGACAAGAAGGGGCACTACATAATGATCAAAGGATCAATCCAAGAAGAAGATGTAACAATTTTAAATATCTGTGCCCCCAACATAGGATGGCCACAATATATAAGACAACTGCTAACAACCTTAAAAGGAGAAATTAACAATAACACAATCACAGTGGGGGACTTTAACACCCCACTTACAGCAATGGATAGATCGTCCAGACAGAGAATCAATAAGGAAACACAGGCCCAGAATAAAGCATTAGATCAGATGGACTTAATAGGTATTTATAGGACATTCCATCCAAAAGCAGCAGAATACACATTCTTCTCAAGTGTGCACAGAACATTCTCTAACATTGATCACAGCCTGGGCAACAAGTCAAATCTCAGTAATTTTAAGAAAATTGAAATCATATCAAGCATCTTCTCTGACCACAATGCTATACGACTGCTAATCAACACAAGAAAAAAATGGCAAACACGTGGAGACTAAACAACATGCTACTAAACAACTAACGGATCACTGAAGAAATCAAAGAGGAAATTAAAAAATACATAGAAGCAAATGACAACAAAGATATGACACTCCAAAACCTCTGGGATGCAGCAAAAGTGGTTCTAAGAGGAAAGTTTATAGCAATACAAGCCTACCTCAGGAAACAAGAAAAAGCTCAAATAAACAACCTAACTTTACATCTAAAGCAGCTAGAGAAGGAAGAACAGACAAGACCTAAAGTTAGTAGAAGAAAAGAAATCATAAAGATCAGAGCAGAAATCAATCAAATAGAAATGAAGAAAACCATAGAAAAGATCAATGAGACTAAAAGCTGGTTCTTTGAAAAGATCAACAAAATTGATAAACCCTTAGCCAGACTTATCAAGAAAAAAGAGAGAGGACACAAATCAATAAAATTAGAAATGAAAAAGGAGAAGTAACAGACATCATAGAAATACAAAGGATCATAAGAGATACTATATGCAACCATATGGCAATAAAATGGAAAAACTAGAAGAAATGGACAAATTCTTAGAAAAGTACAATCTCCCAAGACTATAAACCAAGATGAAATACAAAATACGAATAGATCAATCACAAGTTCTGAAATCGAAGCTGTGATTAAAAAACCTCCAACAAACAAAAGTCCAGGACCAGATGGCTTCACAGGTGAATTCTATCAAACATTTAGAGAAAAACCAACACCTATCCTTCTGAACTATCCCAAAAAATTGCAGAGGAAAGGGCACTCCCAAACTCATTCTATGAAGCAGCCATCACCCTGATACCAAAACCAGACAGAGATACCAAAAAAAAAAAAAAAAAAAAAAA
>PVHT020000793.1:2989348-3074204 GCA_004024745.2 Catagonus wagneri | reverse complement strand
CATGTAAAAAAATGAAACTAGAACACTTCCTAACACCATGCACAAAAATAAACTCAAAATGGATTAAAGATCTAGATATAAGACCAGATACTATAAAACTCTTAGAGGAAAACATAGGCCAAACACTCTCTGACATAAATGATAGCAACATCTTCTCAGATCCATGTGTCAGAGTAAGGACAATAAAAAGAGAAATAAAGAAATGGGACTTAATTAAACTTCAAAGTTTCTGCACAGCAAAGGAAACCCTGGACAAAACGAAAAGACAACCCACAGAACGGGAGAAAATATTTGCAAATGAGTCGACTGACAAGGGATTAATCTCCAAAATTTACAAACACCTCCTACAGCTCAGTACCAAAAAAACAAACAACCCCATCAAAAAATGGGCAGAGGATCTAGGCAGACAATTCTCCAAAGACATGCAGATGGCAAATAAACACATTGAAAAGTCGTTCAACATCGCTCCTTATTAGAAAAATGCAAATCAAAACCACTATGAGGTACCACCTTACACCAGCCAGAATGGCCATCATCAAAAAGTCTACAAACAGTAAGTGCTGGAGAGGGTGTGTAGAAAAAGGAACCCTATTACACTGTTGGTGGGAATGCAAACTGGTGCAACCTCTGTGGAAAAGAGTATGGAGATTCTCAGAAAACTCAAAATAGAATTACCATTTGATCCAGTAGTCCCACTCCTGGGCATCTATCCAGAAGAAACCATGACTCGAAAAGACACATGTACTCCAGTGTTCACTGCAGCACTCTGTGCAATAGCCAGGTCATGGAAACAACCTAAATGCCCATCGACAGAGGAATGGATAGGGAAGATGTGGTACATATATACAATGGAATATTACTCAGTCATTAAAAGGAACAAAATAACATTTATAGCAACATGGATGGACCAAGAAATTATCATGTGAAGTGAAACCAATCAATGAGACACCAACATCAAATACTACCATTTACATGTGAAATCTAAAAAAAGGACACAATGAACTTCTTTGCAGAACAGATACTGACTCACAGACTTCAGAAAACTTATGGTTTCCAAATGAGACAAGTTGGGGGGTGGGGGGATGCACTGAGGGTTTGGGATGGAAATGCTATAAAATTTGGTTGTGATGATTTTTGTGCACCTATAATTGTAATAAAATTAATTACATAATTTAGAAAAATAAAAAATATACACATATTTAACTATACCAAAAAAATACTAGGTCTGAAATAGGCAAAGGAAGACCTTATAATGCATTTCATGTTTCCGTTTTTACAGTATTAAGTATAGAATCCTTAAGATACCTTTAGGAGCATTTCAATTGAAAAGTAACACCCTCTGATTTTTCTGGGTGATGGGATTAAATGTGATTCTTGACTTCTTTTTTAACAGTTGACGTGTTAGTGAAAGAAAAGAGCAAATAAAAATTTACTTATAAAAAGTAAAATCTTATCCATGTTGTAACATGTATCAGAATTTCTTCTTTAGGATGAATAGTATTCAACTGTATATATATGCCACATTTTGATTATCCATGATTGTCCATGTTGATGGACTATTCAGGTTGTTTCCACTTTTTGGCGACTGTGAATATGCTATGAACATTGGTGTACAAGTATCTGAGTCCCTGTCTCTCTTTTTTCCGGGTATATACCTAGGCATAGATTTGCCAAATAATACAGTAATTCTACGTTTAATTTTTTGAGGAGCTACCAAACTGTTTTCCGCAGTTACTTCACCATTTTACATTTCCACCAGCAATGGACAAATGGTTACAATTTCTCCACATCCTCAACATTTGTTATTTATTTTAAAAATATATATAACAGCCATCCTAATGATGTGAATGGTACCTCACTGTGGGTTTGATTTGCATTTTCCTGATGGCCAGCTAGTGGTATCGAACATCTTTTTATGTGTTTATATTGGCCATTTGTTTATCTTCTTTGGAGAAATATCTATTCAAATCCTTTGCCCATTTTTGAAATATATGTACTTATATTATGTATTTCGATATTGTATTTACTATAAGATGAACTATTATATATTTCAAAAATTTGAAAAGAATTTGCATATCAATATCAGTTGGATATCAATACCCTATCAGATATATGATTTGCAAAATTTTCTCTCATTCTGTGGGTTGTCTTTTCATGATTTTTTTTTGATGCAAAAAAGTTTTAAATTTTGGTGAAGTCCAATTTTTCCTTTCTCTTTGGCTACCTGTGCTTCTTATGCTACCCAGAAAATCATGGCTAAAGCCAACATCATAAAGATTTTTCCCATGTCTTCTAAGAGTTTTATACTTTTTGCTTTTATACTCAAGTTTTTAAATTTATTTTGAGTTACATTTTGCATATGGTATAAAGTAAGGGTCCAACTTCACTCTTTTGCATGTGGATACAGATTGTCCAGTGTCATTTGTTGAAGACTGTCCTTTTCCCATTGAATGATCTTGGCACCATTATTGAAAATAAATTAACCACATATGCAAGGGTTTATTTCTGGGCTTGCTATGCTATTCTATTTGTCTATATGTTGGTCTTTATGCCCCATATACTCTTCACTTGAATTTCCCAGATGTTAATACATTACCGTGTTTGATTATAGCCCTCACTCCATCTCCCACCCCCTCTCTCGCACACATGAACATGCATGTGTACACATATATATGTGTATACTACATATTTTTTAACTGCTGAGAGTCAGTTGCAGACATGGTACTCCTTTACCTCTGAATACTTCAGTGTGTATTTTCTAAAAGCAAGGATATTCTTTCATGTTATGCATTCTCAATAGGGATGATATCACCCTCAAGGCTGCAAAAATTGATTGGGGAAAAAAATCTGATATATCACAAATGACCTGTGGTCCTCTAAAGCTCAACACTATTCAACAAAATTTCTTACTAATTTCTATCAAAAATTAATGTAAATATCACTTAATTTTTCTGCTTGCAGGGTACGATAAAGAAAAAAAAACGCTGATGTAAAAATGGCCATACTATGCAAAGCAATCTACAGATTCAATGCAATTCCTATCAAATTACCCATGACATTTTTCACAGAACCAGAACAAACAATCCAAAAATTTATATGGAACCACAAAAGACCCAGAATTGCCAAAGCAATCCTGAGGAACAAAAACCAAGCAGGAGGCATAACTCCCAGACTTCAGGCAATATTTCAAAGCCACAGTAATCAAGACACTGTGTTACTGGTACCAAAACAGACATACAGACCAATGGAACAGAGTAGAGAACCCAGAAATAAACCCAGACACTTATGGTCAATTAATCTTTGACAAAGGAGACAAGAATATAAAATGGGAAAAATTCAGTCTTTTCAGTAAGTCTTGTTGGGAAAAATGGACAGCTGCATGCAAATCAATGAAAAGAACACACCCTCACACCATGCACAAAAATAAACTCAAAATGGCTTAAAGACTTAAATATAAGACAAGACACCATCAAACTCCTGGAAGAGAACATAGGCAAAACATTCTCTGACATGTTTTCTCAGGTCAATCTCCCAAGGCAACAGAAATAAAAGCAAAAATAAACCAATGGGACCAAATCAAACTTAAAAGCTTTTGCACAGCAAGGGAAACCAAAAAGAAAACAGACAGCTTACAGAATGGGAGAATATAATTTCAAATGATGCAACTGACAAGGTCTTCATCTCTAAAATATACAAACAACTTGTACAACTCAACAGCAAAAAAGCCAACAATCCAATTGAAAAATGGGCAAAAGATCTAAATAGACATTTCTCCAAAGAAGATATACAGATGGCCAACAAGCACATGAAAAAAGGCTCAACATCATTGATTATTAGAGAAATGCAAATCAAAACTACCATGAGACACCACCTCACACCAGTCAGAATGGCCATCATTAATAAGTCCACAAATTACAATTGTTGGAGGGGGTGTGGAGAAAAGGGAACTCTCCTGCACTGTAGGTGGGACTGTAAGTTAGTACAACCACAACAGAAACAGTGTGGAGGTACCTTAGAAAACTATACATAGAACTACCATATGACACAGCAATCCTACTCTTGGGCATGTATCCAGACAAGATTTTCCTTGAAAAAGACACATGCATCCGCCTGTTCACTGCAGCACTATTTCACAATAACCAAGACATGGCAACAACAACCTAAATGTCCATCGACTGATGATTGGATTAAGAAGATGTGGTATATATCCACAATGGAATACTACTCAGCCATAAAAAAGAACAAAATAATGCCATTTGTGGCAACATGGATGGAACTACAGACTGTCATACTAAGTGAAGTAAGTCAGAAAGAGAAAGGTAAATGCCGTATGATATCACTTATATCTGGAATCTAATATATGGCACAAATGAACCTTTCCATAGAAAACAAAATCATGGACCTGGAGAACAGACTTGTGGTTTCCAAGGGGGAGGGGGAGAGAGCAGGATGGATTGGTAACTTGGGGTTAGTAGATGCAGACTATTGCCTTTGGAATGGTTAACCAATGAGATCCTACTGTGTAGTACTGGGAACCATATCTAGTCACTTATGAAAAAAGAATGTATACATGTATGTGTAGCTGGGTCACCTTGCTGTACAGTAGAAAATTGACAGAACACAGAAACACTGTTCCCAGCTATAATGGAAAAAATAAAAATCATTATAAATGAAAAAAAGTTGAGAAACATTATATTTCATAATCACACACTTATCAAAATCAGGAAATTAATATTGATACAATAATCTATAGATTTGTTTTGTTCTGACATTTCACAAGTTATTCCGTTAATATCTCATAAGGAAATCCTAGATCACCCATCCTATGTCATTACCATGTCTCTTTAGTCTTTTATTCAGAATTGTTCAGTCTTTCCTTGACACTGACATTTAGAAGGGTATAGGCCGGTTGTTTTGTAGAATACCCCCTAGCATAGATTTACCTGATTCAGATTCAGGTTGTGCCCTTTTTTCAGGAACATCACATAAGTGACATGTTCCCTTTTCAGTCCCCTCTGAGTGAAGGACTATTCCAAGCACTGGAAATACGGCAGAGGACAAGATAGGGCTTCTGCCCTCATGGCACTGACTTCTAGGGAGTAGTCTGCAAAGTTCTGAGAAAGGATTGCCCACAAGAGAAAAGACTTCAGGGTAACCTGGAAAAGGGCAAGCCTTGTTCTTTGCAGCCCCATTTGATTGGACAAATTCTACTGGAAAATAATAGACGATGTAAAGAATTCCACCCACCACCCATACTACAGCAACATGGGTTTTTCAGGGAGATGGTATGCAGTGGTTAACATTGACCTCTGCCATAAGCTCTCTTTGCTTGGGATTTGACCTGGTCTCTGTGCCCTTGGAAAAATTAAAAAAATAAATATAAATTCTATCAGCCTTGATATTCTTATCTGTAAATTTGTTTGGGATTTGACCTGGTCTCTGTGCCCTTGGAAAAATTAAAAAAATAAATATAAATTCTATCAGCCTTGATATTCTTATCTGTAAATTGGAGAATAAAAATAGTACATTCTTTAAAATGTTTTGTAAAGATTAAATGTGATAATGTGTGAAAGGCTTTTAGCTCAATGCCTAGCATTTACTAAGAGCTTAATAATTATCGATTAGCATTATAATTAAAAGACTTTAAGTTATTGTTTTTCAAGAAGATTGTTTACTAAACAATTCTTTTATTTATTATTTATTTATTGTTTTGCTTTTTAGGGCCTCACCTGCAGCATATGGAAGGTCCCAGGCTAGGGGTCGAATTGGAGCTACAGCCACCAGACTACACCCACAGCCACAGCAATGCAGGATCTGAGCCGCGTCTGTGGCCTATACCACAGCTCATGGCAATGCTGATCCCCAACCCACTGAGGCCAGAGATCGAACTCACAACCTCATGGATTCGTTTCCACTGCAGCACAATAGGAACTCTGAAATTATTTTAAAACCAAAGTCAACCTGGGAGGAAGTTTGTGCTAACATAATTAAGTTGGATTTCAATTCTGCCAATTTTCAATTTTTATTTTTAGTGAATGAACATTCAGGTTGCATACATGATAGTTTTCTATACGTACAATAGGGCATCTGGTGGCCTGGGTCAGGCCAGTTAAGTTTATGTATCTGGTTGAGCTCTAGATGAGCTGGAAAGAGCTTAAGGTTGAGGATCAGAGGTGGGTTAACTAAGAAGCTAATGAAATTTAAAGCTTGTCCTTCATTTGCACAGACCTCTTCTTAGAAAACATCTTTTCTCATTCAAATAATCATTCTTTTTTATGTACTCAGAACCTGAACCCTCCCCTGTGTTAGGTGCCTATATAGGGAATTGAGGTCAAGTTCTGGCCATCTGTTTTATTTGATAGGAAAAAAATGCTGGATTTAGGATCTCATCTCAGACTCTTAGAATTTCATTGTGTGACATATAGCAAACAAAACACAATGGTTGGCATAAAAAAAATGTCACTTAAGGCTATTACTTTCTTCTGAGGCTTGTCCCTTCTCTCTGGAACAGAGGGTCTTTTCCATAGCAAAATGCCTTTTTAGGCTACTTTGCATGTCACGATGTTGAGCTCCCGCTTTCTCCTTCTTCCCAGATACTTTAGGTCATTGGCCAGAGAAGGACAAATAATCAGACATTTAAAGCTGCTGTGCATAGAGATGACCTGAGTTTTTGGTGGCCCTCTGGAAAGAGAGAATGAAGGAAAACATGTAAAGAGGTTCAGAAATATGGCCTAGATGATGACTATAAAGAAAGATGGTACAATGAGAGACTGTAATGAGTGAAGATTGTTGAAGAATTTTAAGAAAAGTTATCGGATATTAATATTGAAACAGTTTGTGGTGAGGCGCTATAATGTAAACTTTTTTCTATTCCCCCCCCCCTTCTATTAGTTCTGCTATACAAACAAGAATCTGGCTGACTGCTACTTTGTGGCAAATTGGAGAAATGGGCTGGATTCCTCTTCTGTGTTGGTATGGCATCTAGAAAAGACAATAGCCACAGGATGCGAGGGCAAGAGAGGTCAAAGAGTATTAAGAAATCAGAATTTGAAGCAAGCATAAAACTAAAATTCCTGGTGAAGAGGGTTTGGGACTTCTCATCAGGCAGATTGGTAGGTTTGAATCACTTTTAGGCAAGTATACATGTATGTCAAAGGACAGGGTGACCTGACATCCGGGGTGACTGTCAGGCAGCAGACATTTGACAACCAGGATATGGAATGGGATTGCCTTCCCTGGGGTAATGGCTGGAACCAATGACCATTAGGGGGAGAGGAAGCTTGTGATCCTTGATCCATGTGTGCCTCCAGCTGGTTTTCTTATTGGAAATAACGGAACTGGACCTAGAGCCTGGACAGACAAAGTGGACTGTGGGAGAGGTACCATACCAAGAAGGAGCAGAGGTGACGTTGGGGCCAGTGCCAGCACTTCAGCTAAATCTATATGACTCTGAGCAAGCAGTTCCCTTTTGAATTTCTTTATATACCAACCATTCGAGCCACTCTCTCTCAAGTGCTGGGCACCCTCTTAGGACTGAGTGTTTCCATTTTTCTTTCTCACAGGACACCTTGTTTTTGTTTCGTTTTGTTTTGCTTTGGGCAGGGGCGTCTGCTATCTCTTAGCTGTGATAAATCACAGCTAAGGCCTACTGGCTATACCTAATGTCCTAATTATCATTGTCATTCACAAAGAATTTTTTTTCCTTTCCCCTAAAGAATTCTTGATTGAACTCAATATGTATGTATTCATTCCCCAGTCTTCCTGATTCTTCATCCTAATTAAGTCCTAATCGGTGATGCCCACTGCCACCAACTCCCCTTGGCAGAGAGGCGTGAGAGCCTTTAGCGATAACTACTTCTCTCCAATATTCAGAAACTCCTACTCAGTTTTTTCATTTCAAATGAATTCTTTGGCTTTGGCCCGGGGCGGAGGGTGGGTAAAGATCAGGAATTATTCAAAATCAAATTGGGGTAGGCTGGCAAACATGCAAATCAAATTGGGGTAGGCTAGGTATTGTTGGCTTTCCATCTGTTAGAACAAAATTTATAGGAATTGCTAATTAAACATTTTTTTCCTATTCAAGTTCACAGATGAAGCGGCTTCAATTGTGTAGGGCGGCTGGTTTTATTTTTGTGGGAGTTCCCTTCTGTTTGTTTACACTGATAAGAAGACCTAAGTGCCAAGTGTTGGTGGTAAAATAAATATGCCATGAGTTATCAGAAGGGTGTAATACAGAGAGCATGCTTTAAGAAGAGTATATTAATGCTTACTGGAAGAGAATAATATAGATAGCATGATTATAGAAAGAGTTAGATGTTAAGTACTACAGCATAATAAAGATAACATGCTCATCAGATTAGGATCGTGAGTGTACCTTTAGAAAGGGCTTTTTTTTTTCTTTTTCCTCTTGGAATTGCATTTAGTTTTAAAGTTTTGGGGTTTTTGCCAAATGAATTTTGCTTCTTAACTCACATTCTCATATTAAAAAAAAAGAAATCAAAAGCTTCTAAACAAGTGCTGCCAACTTAATTGAAGGAATTCTAACCAAAATCAATGAATGCTGACATGTGGTTTACCTATGCTATCTTATAGAAGGTAAAAGCACAATTTCTTTTCGAGATACTTGTTACAACAGACTTAAAAAACTAATATAATTATCTTGCTGGGATAGTCTAGCAAGAGCTTCACCGGGTAGGAAAAAGAAAAAAGAAAACATGACTAAAGGATACATAATTTCACTGATGAGGTTATCGGGAGGGTGTTCCAAACATAAAGAATAAAGGGAGTTTCTTCTTGAAATGCATGTGGCGGGGCAGTCGAGTTCCCTTCTTGGCTCAGCGATTAACAAACTTGACTAGGATCCATGAGGGTGAGGGTTCGATCCATGGCCTCGCTGCTCAGTGGGTTAAGGATCCAGCGTTGCTGTGAGCTGTGGTGTAAGTTGCAGTTGTGGCTCAGATGCCGCATTGCTGTGGCCAGCAGCTGTAGCTCCAATTTGACCCCTAGCCTGGGAACTTCCATATGCCACAGGTGCGACCCTAAAAAAAAAGTAAAATGTACATGGAGCTGGGCAAGTTGGCTGACACAATTATTTTCTGGTCATGACTCTTCTCAAACCTTTCTCAGTACAGCTGAGAGATAGCAGCCAAACTTAAAGGGGTCCATGCAGAGATTTCTGAGAAAATCTAGTTAATCTAGGTATTAACAATTATGAAATATTTCATAAATTAGATATTTCCCAAGAAACTTGCCCAAGACGAGCCTCGGATAGGTCGAACTTATCCCCAGATTCAGCTGCTAAGACCCTTGAGGTTCCCCCTTCCCCAAAAGAATGCCAGACTCTGCACCCTGGAAATGATCAGAAAGTTCCCAGTGACAGGCGCACTATAATCTTATTAAGACAGATATCATAGGATATCACCTACGTGAGGAATCTAAAAAAAAAAAATGATACTGGACTTAGACAGACTGAGAGATATATAAAACAAACTTACGGTTACCAAAGCGGAAAGAGTAGGGAAGGGATAAATCAGTAGTTTGGGATTAACAGATACACACTACTAGATATAAAATAAACAAGGTCCTACTTATAGCACAGGGAACTATATTCAGTATCTTGTAATAACTTGTAAGGGAAAAGAATGTGAAAAAGAATATATATATGTGTATATATATATATGTGTGTATATATATATACATATATATATGTGCGTGTATATATATGTATACATATACATACACACACACACACACACACACACACACACATATATATATATATATAAAATTGAAGAATCACTTTGTTGTACACCTGAAACACATTCAAGCTCTTTGGGCTGCATTCCACAGACCTACAAAGCCTGTATTTGCCCAGCTTTAAGACTGAAGAAAGAGCCCAGAGTCAGTGGCAGAGACAGCAATGGTTTAAAGAATGGAGGGGCTTACATGTCTGAAGCAAGGTCTTGGAGCGACACCCCACTGTCTGCAGAGGGTGGGCGGGACACTGCAGCAGTCCACATTCCTGGGGGACGTGGGGAAAGGAGAAATTGCCACTTATAGGAGGTTGGCTCATTAGTTACCAGGGAAACCGGCAAGGGGTGGGCGCCTTACCACCGCTTTGACAAGAACAGTCCCCAGCTGGGGCCTGTGGCAAGTACGTATGAAGTTCAGTCACCTGAGTAGGGTGCAGGTGAAGCAGGCACTGGTCAGGCAGGGGATGACAGAGAGCAAGAGAACAGCCATCTTGAGTAGCCTTACCATACACTCCACCCCTGCACACCCCTCCCAGTCTTAGTCCAACCCTCTTTCACCTTATCTCTGGGGTCAGGTATGTAAGAGGCACTGCAATCAGATACTACAAAGACCCTATAGACAAAAGTTAAAGCCACCCCTGGTTTTCACAAACTCAGAGCCATCCATGGGAAGGGGCAGACTCTGGCTCTGACAGAAACATTCTGGCGGCCTAGCCAGGAGTCAGCAGCCGCAGCACAGATATGCTACCTCGTGCTGTGGTGTGTGCGGTTAAGGGTAGACCCATTAGGTCTTTCCAAACAACAACAAAACCCAGTTAGTCCTACCACTAGTTGGACTTGTATATCCTGAAGCCAACCATTCCATACCACCAAGCATGGCCCGGGGGGTTCTGGGTGGTCAGCTGCACAGTGACATTTACCAGTGGGAGCCCTCCCGATTATACAGGCTCCTCCAAATTGGCCGTGGTGGAATTCCTCAGAAGGAGTCTCTGGCTGAATTCCCAAATGGCCTCTCAAGGCCAGGAAAGGCCATCTCAAAAGCTTGCCATCAGGCTCCACCTCAGAGGATTTCTCTCTCAGAAGTCCCCGAAATAACATGATTTACGCATATGCCAGGAGACAGCCTTTTCTATTCTCCTGATAAGACTGCTCAGAACCCAGGAGAGGCCGATTTATGGAGAAACCAGGCAGGAAGAAAAGAAAAATATTTCAGTTCTACCCACTGCTATAATTTGCCAAGTTGCTCTAAGTCATAACCAACATGAGGGGATGGGCTTCCTCATATCTAGAAAACACAGATCAAAACCAGTAATATTCCAGACGAACCCCATAAAAATTACAGCTATATTCACCAGTACACTCAGTAAACAATCCCTTTGTGAACTTACGAAGCTATCAGGTCTTCCTATAGGATTCTTTAATTTCTTACCCAGTTCAGCAGTATAATCTGAAATTCATCAGAGACCTGCTATGATCAATATGTCCTTCCTACGAATCTTCTTGAAGATGAAACACTTTTGCAAAAGCATTAGAGTACAATAATAACTGTCTATAAAAGACAAAAGGCTTTAAAAAGCACAGCTAAATACCTGATTCCAATGTAATCGGTAGAGAAATTTGGTTACGATAACTAGAATTATGACTGAATATGGTCTCAATCCTTTAAAAACCTTCCTCTCTAGCAAAAATACCAAGAAGCAAGTGAACATGAACCATCTGTCATACCAGCATCTCCTGACTGGGAGACTTAAATATGTTAGTCTTCCTTTCTCAAGAAGGCAAAGTTAGGTAAACTTAGACCTGCCCCTCAATTAATGTTCCAATATTTTATCCTATTTGAAATGACCCAGATAGTCAATGAATTCTCTTTCTTTAACTTAGTTTCAAGTTATCAAAATCTGGAGAGACTATTTTATTTTTTTAATTTAATTTTGTTTTTTATGGCTGCACAAGCGGCATATGGAAGTTCCCGGGCCGGGGTCGAATGGGAGCTGCAGCTGATCCAAACCGCACCTGCAACCCTTACCGAAGTTTATAGCGACGCTAGATCCTTAACCCACTGAGTGAAGCCAGGGATCAAACCCACTTCCTCACAGAGCTAAAGACTGGTCCCAATCTGCTGAACCACAACAGGATGTCCTGGAGATACTATTTTAGGTAGACATTCCCAAAATATAATTATTTCTATAGAGTTTACCTAAAAGCTCTTTTTTTTTTCCTCCTCCTCGACTCTTAGAGCTCACAAAAGACTGAAGTTCCAGAGAGCCCAAGCAGATAATTTACAGCTCAAAGGCACAAGAAATATCAGTTCCTTCTAGAGAGCTAGTGTAACCAATTACAAGAGCCTCATCTTGTACAATAGCAGGGCCCCTGGGCCTCTTGTTCTCCAGGTCTTCTAGGAGCCCCCATTCATTGAGGACAGCCACCACAGGGCCCCACATACAGGTGATTCCTCTGTGAACTGGAGATTGGCACCCGTTTGCCATCATGGGGACTGAATAAGACTGCAGCTGCTGACCCTCGACACACCTGAGGGGTGAGGCGCTCTGTGCTCTGGGAAAACTGGCAGAACAGGTCTTCAGATTGTTAGGTATTTTTAGGAGAAGATTTTATGAGCTCAATTCTTGTATGTCCTCCTATCTAGAAAAGCACAAAATCCTTCTGGCTGACCGAGGCCCGCTCCTAGTGACTGTAGTGACCTTCACGAAACCAGCAGCAAACTTGGGTAAAATGTGTGCAAGGCTGCCGGTGAGCCCCGAGGGAACTCAGGAAGGAAAGAAAGAATACCTGCCGCCTAGCAGCCATCCGACTGCAGCCGCTCCTAACAGGGAGCCCTGAGGAAATGCGGGCTGAGAAAACACAGGCTACTGGCCCCAGATAGTCGAGGTGCAGATCAAAGGAACGATTTCAGTGAGCCCAGACCTTTACATTTTCCCATAAAAAAGTGCTAAATTCCTTCACCTGAGAGGTCTGGTTTTCTGTTATCAGCAGTCATCTTTTGTTCCTACTACCTGCCCTTGGTTACAAAACTCCCGTATATCCTAGCCACACCCCCACCCTCCTTGGAGCAGTTTTCCCAGGGTTACTTGAGATGCTGCCTCCAGGGCTTAAGGCCTCGTTTTGGCCACAAGAAAACTTAACCTTCAACTTTTAGGTTGTGCATTTTTTGTAAATCAACCACTCCCACAACCTTCGGGCCCCACATATTAGTGGGCAGCCCCCACAAGTTTCCACTTCCTATCTTGTATTTCGCAACGTTTCATAGGCGTTTCTTTGGTCTTCTGGCTGGCTCATTCCTTGCCCAGCTTTAAGACCTAAGAAAGAGCCAGGAGTCAATGACAGACACATTGATTTAATGGATGGGGACGCTTACGTGTCTGAAGCAAGGTCCTGGAGTGGCACCTCAGCATATACTCTAGACGGCGGGCAGGACATGGCGGCCATCTGCACCCCCGAGGGTGTCGGGAGGGAGGGAAAATTGCCAGTTAAAGGGGGAACCGAATTTCTGGTTGGCTCATTAGTTACCAGGGAAACCAGCAAGGGACCAGCCTCTGACCTCCCCTTCCATAGGAACAATTACCAGCTGGGGCCTGGGGCAAGAATATTCAGTTGCTAATTAGGGAAGGGAGGGAATGCAGAAACCAATGAAAGGCAGTCAAGAAACAACAGTGCAGCTATGGGACCCAGTCCTGGTACCCAGGTGGAGGATGGCAACTTTAGGCTGAGCATGAGTGAGTGGAACCCAGACAGGTTGGAACCAGAAGGACCATGCCTAAGATTCCTGGAACACTCGTACCTCACTACCAACCAATCAGAGGAAGGTCATATATCCTACAGTCGTCCCCTCAAATTTTGCCTATAAAAACTCTTCTTTTAGGAGTTCCCATCATGGCTCAGTGGTAACGAACCCCAGCTAGTATCCATGGGGACTTGACTTCAATCCCTGGCCTCCATCAGTGGATTAAGGATCCGACTTTGCCGTGAGCTGTGGTGTAGGTCACAGACACAGCTCGGAACCCGCATTGCTGTGGCTGTGGTGTAGGCCGGCAGCTGCGGTTCTGATTGGACCCCTAGCCTGGGAACTTCCATTGGCTTCAGGTGCAGCCCTGGAAGAAAAAGAAAAAAATGCTTTTCTTTAAAACCACTGACTTTCGGCTTTTCGAGCACTAGCAGTCTGTTCTTATTGCTCAGCCCTGCAATGAACCTCTCTCTGCTCCGAATTGAAACGTTTGTTTGTTTGGTCTCACTGGGCATCAGACACATGAATTTCGGTTCAAAAACTGTATCAGGTCTATATAAATAATTCAGTTACTTCAGTGTTCCCTTTAATATCACCTCCTTCTTGATGCTTTCTTTGAAGCTTCATCTCACACTGAGCTCAATTTCACCTGGGTCTAATTTTTTTTTTTGGTCTTTTTCTCTTAATTTGCACTTAACTGCATACTACTTAGTAATACTTGATTTGGATGGATGAACTATCTCTTCAACTATGAGCTCTTTTATGGGAGGGACAGTCTTTTATGCCACTATTATATCCTTGCTTCTGCTGTCGTAAGTGTGCATTAGGCATATAGGAAATACTGAATTAAATGTCTAGGGTAGTCCAGGGTTTGCATTAATTTTCTTTGATTTCGGTATTAGTAAATCTCCATCAAACTTTCAGAAGAGAAATAAGCAGTTAATAGAGGCTCATTGTAAGTATAGACGGGAAGGTAAGAAGGAGAAGATAAAGCAGCCAAACGACCACTCCCCACATGTTGCTGACACATCATTACTCATTCAAGATACAACAATAAATGCATTCATTTCAAAGTAAATGCAGTGAACCAACAGCAGTCCTGCAAGCCTCCCACTTGGGTGACAACTCCTGCACCCCTCCTGCTCCCCTCTCTACCTACTTTCTGCTTGACTGCCCTTTCTCTTATTCTCTCCATGTTTCATTGATTGAATGATGGGCTTAATAAGGATTTGCTGAGCACTCTCTGTGTGCTAGGCATTCTGCAAGGCTTCTTTGTGGATATAAAGGAGAAGAAAGATACACTTTCTGCTCACAGCCCAGAAAGAAAGACAAATAAACTGATAATTTTAACATCGTGTGATGAAGGATATGATGGGGGGAACCTAAGAGTAAATATAATAGGAGCACATACAAGGAGTATTTAATCCAGTCTAGGGGGTCAGGAAGAGCTTTCTGTGGAAAGCGACATCCAAAATGAGAAGTAAAATAAAGAGGAGGAATATATTAGAAAGGTGATTGTGGTGAATCTTTGTTACAGGCCAAGGGGAGAGTAAACATGTATAGCTAAAGAGATATAACACAGTGTTTGGGAAACAGAAAGCAGTTTAGTATGACTAGAGTATAAAGTATAGCATGGTTAGCAAAGGAAGGAGGTGGTAGAAATATGAAGAGATTATGCCTTAACGATAAGCAGGGTTCAGATGATTGACATGTTAATCGCATCAAAAAGTATAAAGTTTATCCTAAGTGCCCCTGAAGGGAAGACGCTGGCGATTTTCAAGGAGGAAAATGATGTGATCCAGTTGACATTTTGGAAATACCTTTCTGTTAACAGTTGGAAGAAGCAGAGCAAGACGACACAAGAGACTAATTATTGAGTTTCTCCAACAATCCAAGTAAGAGATGATGGATGTGATGAGAAAGAAATGAACAAAAAGGAGGGAGAAATATTTAGGAAGTAGAATGGCTAGGCTCAGGACTTCTTGTAAATGAAGTTTGAGAGGTGACTGGCCAGCCTCTTGATGCTGCATTTGCATCAGCACCCCCTCCTCCCTGGGCCAGTTTTGCTCAGGGCAGTAGAGTCATATGACCCCAAACAGTGTCATTCTGAGCTCTTTTCTGGACTCCTGACTAGTCACTGACTTAGGTTCCTGAGGGTGGGAACAGAAAAGGAGATTCAGGGAGGGGAAAGGGGAGTGTGTGTGTGTGCGCGCGCGCACACGTGTGTGTGTGTGTGTGTGTGTGTGTATATGTTTCTGGGCTGGTTTTTATTTTTTAACAGCAGAATGTATTTTATTTTCAAATGTGCATGGAATATTATACACTACAACAAAAACAACTCTTCTTAGGTTTAAAAAGTGTGAAATCATATATATATACACATATATATTATATACATAATCATATATAATACATATGCATATATTATACATCTATATATACACACACATATATAATCATATATACATATATATATACATATGTATATATTCTCTGACCACAATGGAATGGAAATAATTTTTTTTTTCTCCTTTGGCCGCCCCGAAGCACATGGAGTTCCCAGGCCATGGATCAGATCCGAGCCACAGTTAAGACCTAAGCCTCAGCTGTGGACCCTTTAACCCACTCTGCCGGGGCTGCAGATGGAACCGGCATCCTGGCACTTCAGAGACGCCCCCTATCCCCTTGCAGCACACAGCAGGAACTCTGAGGGCCGGTTTTTAATACCAGGGCAAGTAAGAGTCTTGTTGAGAATAGAAGGGGTAGCAGGAAACCAAAGCAGTTAGCTCCTGCCTTTCCTAGAGACGGGGTGAGGGGAAGACCTGATGTTTCCCAAGATGCTCTTACCCGCCAGTAGGCAGGGCTTTCCTGGTGGAGAGTCACTTGGTGAACCGAGGCAGCTGGCGTGCCCCTCCCCCAAGCCCTGACCTCCAGCAGTTCCCTGGGAGGAAATGAGAGCCCTGCTGTTCTCTGCAGACCAGCACGGCCTAACCCCAGTAAGCGGCCCTCCTCCTAGTGGCTATTCCCCATTTGGACTGGCCCATGAAAGCTGATTTTCAGAGCCACAATTGTACCTCCGTTTTAACCTTATTCATTCTTCTATGCAAGGAGCTTTTACTCAAAATAAAGCTATGCTCTCAATCTAATTATTGTGTGGTTCTGAAAGAATACAGCACCCACCAGCAGCAGCCATACAGTAATGCTTACGTCCCGATGGGTTACAGGCCTATATTCTTGTGCTATTATAAACCTATTTTTGGTGAAACTGAAATGGAGACAAGGAAGAGGAAAAAAGAATACTGCTATTTAAAGCAACAGTTTCCTGGAATTCCCGTCATGGCTCAGTGGTAATGAACCTGACTAGTATCCATGAGGACATGGGTTCAGTCCCTGGCCTTGCTCAGTGGGGTCAAGGATCCAGAGTTGCTGTGAGCTGTGGTGTGGGTCACAGACACAGCTTGGAACCCGAGTTGCTGTGGCTGTGGTGGAGGCCAGCAGCTACAGCTCCAATTCGACCCCTAGCCTGGGAATCTCCATTTGCCACGGGTGTGGCCCTAAAAAAAAAAAAAAATTAAAGCAACAGTTTCCTTCCAAAGGAAAGGGGGATCAATCATGTTAAAGATAATCTGAGGGACCCGGATGCCCCCCCCCTTTTTTGTCTTTTTGCCTTATCTAGGGCTGCACCTGTGGCATGTGGAGGTTCCCAGGCTAGGGGTCTAACGGGAGCTGTAGCCACCAGCCTTCGCCACAGCCACAGCCACGCAGGATCCAAGCCGCGTCTGCAACCTACACCACAGCTCATGGCAACGCCGGATCCTTAACCCGCTGAGCAAGGCCAGGGATCGAACCGGCAACCTCATGGTTCCTAGTCGGATTTGTTAACCATTGAGCCACGACGAGAACTCCCCGGATGGCCTTTTGTGTAATAGATGGCCCAAGTATCTTCATAATATCAAAACCAAAAAAAATGTATAAAGTTATGGTTTTGACTGGAAATTGGCAAAGCGTCAATGATGCCTGAAATTATCTATTGTTGCATATGTCTGGGTGTTCAGTTTATAGACTATGTTTGAATAAGGAAAGAAATAGATGCAGAATTCATAAAATGTTTGTTCCAAGAAATTAATTTTCTTGCCTTCATTTCAGCAAAAAACGCTAATTATGTTCTTTTATCAATATTTGCAAATAATATTGTCTTATTGAAAGCAATGCCAAATTGTATCATTCTTGAGTTACTGTGGTTCTTAGGTAGTTTTTATTAATTTCAATTTGTGGAAAATTTGCATTTCTGTGTCACTACCAACTAGAACTAATAAGAAAATGTTTAAGACAATATATAACTGAAAATGAGCCATAAATTTTACCTATTATGTTCAAACATTGAGTCAAATATAATAAATTATCTCTATCATAGAGTAAGTTACAAAATACTTAAATTTCATCATGTAAATTACTATCACTTTTATCACAATTTTTTTGCTGTCTCATAAAACAATATCTTGATCTGTATGGTATTACTTAAGTTCTTTCAAAAATTTCTTTCTTTTTTTTTTGTCTTTTTAGGGCTGCACACGTGGCATATGGCGGTTCCCAGGCTAAGAGTCAAATCGGAGCTGTAGCTGCTGACCTACACCCCAGCCACAGTAACAGCAATGCAGGATCTGAGCTGTCTCTGCCACCTACACCACAGCTCATGGCAACGCCGGCTCCAATGCACTGAGCAAGGCCAGGGATCAAACCTGCATCCTCCTGGATATTAGTCAGATTTGTTTTCACTGAGCTATGATGGGAACTCCCAAAAATTTCAGTGCTGGAATATCACAAATAAAACCAAAAATGGCAGTAGGTAGTCATCTCTCTCTAATTAAGACCATACCATTATCTCTAATGGACTTAGAATAGTCTGTATAAAAATTAGTACCAGAATTTTAATATCTTTTCCTTAAGAGTTATGGAAATACTTTATTGCCTTTTAATAATTTCTGTTGCATCACTTTTGTTGCATATTTCCCATGTAATTTCTTTTGACAGAAAAAAAACATTTTCCCTAAAATTTGAGAAATATATCTTTACTCTTTTAAAATACCACTTGTCTGCTGTTGTTGGTATTGTTCATAAGCTTTTGCTAACACAATACAAACATTTCTTGTAACTATGGATAAAATAAATTGAACTTTATTTCCTGCTGAAGACTATGAGTCACTATTTATTTAAGGATCTTCTTTGTTTCACTTAAATTTCTAATACTTTACCTTGTTTAACCTAAATTTGTTTCATCAATAATTAGTAATGTTCCTATCATGTGTTCAACAGTGGTTGTCAGGTCAACTTGATAGGCATTTCACACACACACAAAAAGATATCTTTAGTAGATGAAGAAAATACTGTATATAATTTTGACTTCTTCCAAAGAATGTCATCTCTATTGGCTCAGTGGAGAACATGTCTTCTAGTGACCAATTTAAACTATGCAATGTATGTGGCACCAAGAAAAATCTTTTGTATTTTTGGCTAGAATCCAGCATAGATGCATTAATTTGAAATGACTTCTGCTTTGCTCACAATATTCATATGATGGCAAAAGGATGTGATGACCATTTTCCAAGGTCTTCATTTAATAAAGCTCCAGAGTTTTACGCTTCCTCAGCCATGAAATTTACCTATTTTATGAATGCAATTTTCGTCACCTTCCAATGGGTAGGTCAAAATTATATTTGATATTTCCAAACTGTAAGTTTGATTTGAGCAATCCTCTTTTTCATTCTCATTGTATTAGTAATTAGTTTCTTTTGAGTAAGGGATATGAACGGAAATGAAGGCATTTAAGTTTCAGATCTGATGAAAGTAGTTTTCTTGCTTACGTGTATTGTTTCCATAAACAATTAAATCTTTAATAAAAATTGTAATGACAATTACAAATTTTATGTGGGTCATGTATTCGGTTTCATTATTTGTATTTCTAAATAGTTCATCCTCTTTTACTTTTTTTTTCTTTTTCAGCTTTTTTCTTTTGAGCCCAAATTTCTTCCCTCATCCCCTGCTTTATTGAGATATAATTGACCTATAACATGGTATAAGTTTAAGGTATATAAGATGTTCATTTGATACATTTATATATTGCAAAATGATTATCACCAGAGCATTAGCTAACACCTCCACCGTGTCACAAAATTACCATTTCTTTTTTGTGGTGAGAACATTTAAAATCTACTCTC
The DNA here is from genome assembly GCA_004024745.2 of Catagonus wagneri. Classification (NCBI taxonomy): domain Eukaryota; kingdom Metazoa; phylum Chordata; class Mammalia; order Artiodactyla; family Tayassuidae; genus Catagonus; species Catagonus wagneri. The sequence goes on along the minus strand of PVHT020000793.1, from coordinate 3,054,498 downwards.
TTTGCCACTTTCAAGTATATAATACAATATTATTAACTATAACCACTACACTATACATTAGATTCCCCCAAATGTATTCATCTTATAAAATGGAAGTTTGTACCCTCTGACCAATAACTCCTCATTTTTCGCACCCTCCAGCCCCTGACAACCACCCATCTGTTCTCTGTTTCTTTGAATTTGGTTTTAAAAGTTAGACATATAGGAGTTCCCTTCGTGGCTCAGTGGTTAACGAATCCGACTAGGAACCATGAGGTTGCCGGTTCGATCCCTGGCCTTGCTCAGTGGGTTAAGGATCCGGCGTTGCCGTGAGCTGTGGTGTAGGTCGCAGACGCGGCTCGGATCCCGCATTGCTGTGGCTGTGGCGAAGGCCGGCGGCTACAGCTCCTGTTAGACCCGTAGCCTGGGAACCTCCATATGCCGCGGGTGCGGCTCTACATAAAGGCAAAAAGAAAAAAAAAAAAAAAAAGTTAGACATATAAGTGATATCATATAGTATTTGTCTCTCTCTGGTTTATTTCACTTAGAATAATGCCCTCAAATTTCATCCAAGTTGTCACCAATGGCAGAATTTCCTTCTTTCTCATGGGTGAATAATATTTTGTGTGTGTGTGTGTATCTCACATCTTCCTTATCCATTCAACTGTTAGTGGACATTTTCAAATTACTTAATTTTTATCTCTCACATTCTTGACATGTACTTGTTCTCATGGATCTAAAAATTTTAAATGTCTTCCTTCAAAATGTGTAAGATTTGAACATATATTCACCAAAAATGCAAATTAAAGTAAATGTAGACGATTTTGGAGTTCCTGTTGTGGTGCAGCGAAAACAATCCAACTAGGAACAATGAGATTGCAGATTCGATCCCTGGCCTTGTTCAGCTGCCGTGAGCAGATGCAGCTCGGATCTGGCATTGCTGTGGCTGTGGTATAGGCTGGAAGCTGTAGCTCTGATTGGATCCCTAGACTGGGAACCTCCATATGCCGCAGGTTCGGCCCTTAAAAAAACAAAAAGCAAAAAAAATGTATATATAAAATAAAGTAAATGTAGAAGATTTTACAAACAAAAGTACTTCAATGTTTTCAAGAAAGTCATTTTCTTCTAAAGTATTTAAGTAGCTTAAAATTAAAAGGAAAATCAAATTATAATTGATAAATGTAAAATTTTTTATTTTCTTCTGAAGTATTCAAATAGGTTAAAATTAAAAGGCAAATCAAATTATAATTGATAAATGTAAAATTTTTCATTAAAATTATTTTAACCTGAAAGTTTATCTAATACAAGAAACTATATTTAAATCACATTGAATATCTTTTTTTTTAAGGCCACACCCATGGCATATGAAGGTTCCCAGGCTAGGGGTCAAATCTGAGCTACAACTGCTGGCCTACACCACACCACAGCAATGCCAGATCTAGCAGCGCCTACAAACTATACCACAGTTCACGGCAACACCGGATCCTTAACCCCTTGAGCGAGGCCAGGGATCTTACCCAAGTCCTCATGGATACTAATCGGAGTAGTTAACCCCTGAGCCATAACGGGAACTCCTGTATATCTTTATAAAAATAAAACTATTTACAATTTTCGGGTTTCAATATTTATTTGCCAATGTAAAGAATCAGTGTCATGGTTTTTTAATATTATGGATATTATGCGGGCTGTAGATGTCTAAACTTAAGGGTAATGTAAATTGTTTAACATGCAAAGCATTTTTCATCTGCCACATGCAACCTGTGCTAGTCGATGAGTCTCTGTGGAACTACAAATTGCTATGCAAAGGGAAGCAAGAAAATAGACAATGGGTACTACTGGGAAATGATAATCTTTTATACAAGAACTTACTGCACTCATGTTATCAGCGAGGACAAATCTGACAAGTTAATTTTTTTTTTTCCTGTCCAAAGAGTTTTGCCATTCAAAGCTGTTCTTATGTTAGGCAGTCTCCAACTCAGAGTGCCACAACCCACCAACTTAATGGTATTTTTATTTTTATTTTTTTGTCTTTTTGCCTTTTCTAGGGCCACACTCACGGCAGATGGAGGTTCCCAGCCTAGGGGTCTAATCCAAGCTGTAGCCACCGGCCTGCACCACAGCCACAGCAACGTGGGATCCAAACCACGTCTGTGACCTACACCACAGCTCACGGCAACTCTGGAGCCTTAACCCACTGAATGAGGCCAGGGATCGACCCCGCAAACTCATGGTTTCTAGTCGGATTCGTTAACCACTGAGCCATGGCGGGAACTCCCCATATTTTATTTTGAGGGCAAAGGGTAAAGGATGTGGATCAGCATTTCTCTGGGGGAGTAAAAAGTGCTCGTTATAAGAGCAGATGTTAGGGCTGTATACCCTTAGGCCATCATTAGACACTGGGTCGAGGCAACACCATGTTTTTTAATAAATTTATTTCAGGCTTATATTTTATTTATTTATTTATTTATTTTGCTTTTTAGGGCAGCACCCGTGGCATATGGAGTTTCCTAGACTAGGGGTCTAATCAGAGCTACAGCTGCCAACCAACACCACAGCCACAGCAACACAGAAGCTGAGCTGCATCTGTGACCTACACCACAGCTCATGGCAACGCCAGATCCTTAACCCACTGAGTGAGGCCAGGGATCGAACCTGCAACTTCACGGTTCCTAGTTGGATTCGTTTCCACTGCACCACGATGGTAACTTCCCCAGGGCTTATATTTATGTTATGAGTCCCTCTGAAATGTGGGGCATAGGACAGAATCCCTTTGCTAGAAACAAAGTGTTACTGACGCTAGCACTTGTCTTAAACATCAAATTTAGCTTAATATTTAGTGTTGAGAAGCCACCCTCTTTTTGGCTTTATCTCAACCGTCAGCTATAACATCAACAGCTTTATTATCTATTTTGAATTCCGATCTCCTCCTCAGTTATTCTATTTTTTTTTCTTGTCTTTTTCTCCTCCTTTGGTAACACAATTCTGCTTTTCTAGGAACTTCAGCTCTCCAATTCTGGGCTGTGTTCAGGGATAGAATTTTCTGATTGACCAACCTGGGTTATTCACTCAAGACAGCCTTGGAAGAGAGGGGATCCCACCACCCCAAACGTGATGATTAGTTCTGAGAAGTCTAGCAGCCTTGCCTTCCCCACCCCAAACGTGATGATTACTTCTGAGAAGGGCACGTGGTCCCAGCAGGGACAGCTTTTTTCAGAGATTGATATGATCTCCGAGATTTTCCTGCTTCAAAATTATAAGCACGAAGGACCATGTAAGCCTAAAGCTGCCACAAGACAATGGCTGGTGGCATCTCTAAAAACTAAACAATGGCTATCTGAGAAAAATCCAACACGGAAGAGTAAGAGCCAAGAGATTAAGAGGACAATCGATGACATCATTCGAGCCCTGAATCCACCCTCACCTACTGTGGATTTGGGATGTTAGATGAACAACTATATTCTTTTAATCTTTTTAAAAAATTATCTAATTCAGGTTAAATTTCTGTCATTTGTCACAAAGTGTTCCAAATAATACATAACCTTCCTCCCCCTGCGTTTGTTCTTTTATGTTCTTCACTGTAGCATTTTCAAAGAGACTTCCGCATTCAAGTCTCTGTGACATTGACTAAAAGAGTGAATGGGGCTAACGATGACTTTTTTTTCCCTCTCATCTGGAAACATCGATCACATCCCCCATGGTTTAATTAATTTCTTTGAGATATGAGTTTATCATCCTCATGATTACAAGTCAGGAAATATCTGCTCACAAAACTTCAGTAGCTTGCCCAAGATAGTGGGAAACTGAAGCAGGATTTGGAGCCTGGGAAGACTGACTTGGAAGCCTATCCACCCCTTCATACCCAATCGCCATTAAAAACAACAAAAAATAAATAAGTACACCCCCCCCAAAGTGGCTTTTTTTTTTTTTTGGTCTTAGATCCAGCTGTTTCTTGCCTTTTTCTACACAGTTCCGTGATTCTCTTTGCCACCGTATTTTCCCACTTACTTCTTTTCCTAGTGTCTGAAAACACTATTTAGTTCAATAATCTCTAAATCCCTTTCAGATTTGTCTTTTATGCTTAGTATTTTTCGGATTTTTTTTTTTTAACTATCCCCAGAACCAAGCCTAATCCCTGGCCCCTGGTAGGTATGCTAGGCTACTGCTCTGTGGACAATACTGGGGAATTAAGGGGTCATTGATTACTTGAGTCCCCATAAGACAGCCCCTTCAGCCTGTAAAAATTACTACTGTGTTCTCCTCGAGTCTTCTCTTTCCCAGAGTAAACTTCCTGAGTCCTTTTAGTTCTTTCGGAAATATATTCAGTTGAGGAGGGCTTAGGCTTATCATAGGTCTTTCTTGAAAATTTTGTTTTTGTTTTGGCTGTACCTGTGGCATATGGAAGTTCCTGGGCCAGGGATCAAATCCGAGTCATAGCTGCTACCTACACCACACCACAGCTGCAGCCATGCTGGATTCGTAACCCACTGTACCAGGCCAGGGATCGAACCCAGGCTTCAGCAGTGACCTGAGCTGCTGCAGTTGGATCCTCGATGCACTATGGGTGGGAACTCCAGCTTATTGTGGTTTTGTAAGAATGAGGACCCAGTTCCTTAGGGAGATTAAGCTGGTATTCACTTCCCGGATGGCCAAAAGGAGAAAGAGGCAGGAAGCAAAGGGTTCAGCCATGTTCTATTATAGCAACAAGTTCTGGATGTATCGTGGCCCTTATCATAATGTATGTTATTCATTCTTGTTTTTTTTTTTTTCTGTCTTTTTGTCTTTCTAGGGCTGCACCCTTGGCATTTGGAAGTTCCCTGGCTAGGGGTCCAATTAGAGTTGTAGCCTCCGGCCTACGCCACAGCCACAGCAATGCAGGATCCCAGACGCGTCTGCAACCTACACCACAGCTCATGGCAACACTGGATTGTTAACCCACTGAGCAAAGCCAGGGATCGAACCTCCAACCTCATGGTTCCCAGTGGGATTCATTTCCACTGCGCCACGACGGGAACTCCTATCTTTCTTATCTAATCAGGAGTTATCTCATATTGCGTTTGTCAGACCCCTTTCTCAAACATGAGCCATTTATCAACTTGTCCACGTAAATCTAAGAGTAGAAATGATGGGCTCCCCAGGTTACAATCTAGCAGTTAGGGTGATAGTTTTGGCTCTGAAATGAGATGTGGACCTGAGGGCAAGATAGAAAGGACTTTGTTTCCTCAGCGATCCAGCGAAGCAAAGAAAATAACTCCAGAACTGGGGGGTGGGAGAGGAGAACAAAGGTTAAAACTAGAAAACAGGATAAAGACAACAATAAGCACTTGCTGTAGGTGTCCGCAAAAGCCAAGCTGAAGTCATAAAACTGTGTTTGCAATAATTCACCCAGACAGAGTTTGTATCCTGAGAGCTTTGCATGTATGGCCGTAAAGTGTCTTTGCACTTGGAGACAGCTGTGGGGGAGGGGCAGAGCAGGAGACGTGAAGGGGAAAGGAAGTGGGTTCTGGGGCCTGATCTTTGGAGAAATGAGTCCCTCCTGCCTTCTGCGGTGGTGGTGGAAGTGGACTCAGCAGCAAAGGCAGCCGCAGAGCCTGCTGTTCGTGGGCTGCTCGGCACGCCTGCGTTATCACATGTGCGCAGAAAATCATGTGCTTTCACCAGCCCAGATGGACGCCACCTGTTTCTGTGCCATCCTGACCTCGTGGGCACTGAGCAGGAGCCGAAGGCTTATGTCCTGACCAAATCGTAGCTGTGGGCTCGAGGCCTGCCTCTGAAAGCCTTTCTCCATGCCCTTGATTCTGCTCATTCTGTGAGAGAAGGGGCCCACGACCCAGGGATCCTGGGCAAACACCAGTACCTCCGCTCTGAGCAGGATAGCCTCTATCTAGGGGGCTTGGTTTTCTTTGAAATAAATCCTCCTCAGGGCCCGGTGTCTTAAAAATGCATAGTGAATACTGATTTATAGAATTGATTCAATGACTTTTTTTTTTTTTGGTCTTTTGTCATTTTAGGGCCGCACCCGTGGCATATGAAGGTTCCCAGGCCAGGGGTCTAATCAGAGCTATAGCCGCTAGCCTACACCACAGCCACAGCCACGCGGGATCCGAGCCGCGCCTGCAACCTACACCACGGCTCACGGCAATGCCGGATCCTTAACCCACTGAGCAAGGCCAGGGATCGAATCTACAACTTCATGGTTCCTAGTCGGATTCGCTTCCGCTGTGCCACGACGGGAACTCCAATTCACTGATTAATTTTAAAAATTGCTTCTCAACTTAAGTTTTGGCTTCTGTAAAACACAGGCCCATGTTTCCTCTGATGCATCACAAGCTAAAAGTCCTTTCTCTCCCAAACTCAAATCTCCTTGAGAAAATGCCTTCTGTGACCCAGTCTGGTCTCTAGGTTACACTTAAGGACACTCTAAAAACAGAAAATAATTAAAGTAAGAAAAAAAAATTGTCTGATCTGTTTGACTCTCAAAGAACATTAAAGGAAATCTTGTTCAGAACCCACATTTCTGGCACAGATCAAACATTCCATAAACAGTTGTTTTGCTTCTGTTTTTTATTACTGTTTTTATTTGTCGTTCTGTTCCACCTCTACTGGGGCTCAGTCCTGGAACCTTAAATTCTTTTTGTGAAAGCTCCTGTTTTTGTAGCACACATCTTATCTGAATCACACAGAACATCATTATCAGCCAGGACCATAGCTTAAATTTTATCAGATTGGCTTCCTTCGCTTACCATAGACCAAAGTAGCAGAACCATGAAACTCAGTAAGTACAAAGAAGTCTCCTTGTCCCCAAAGTGAAACTTTCCATGGAATGAACCTTTCCACAGAAAAGAAACTCATGGACTTGGAGAACAGACTTGTGGTTGCCAAAGAGGAGGGGGAGGGAGTGGGATGGACTGGGAATTTGGGGTTAATAGATGCAAACTATTGCCTTTGGAACGGATAAGCAATGAGATCCTGCTCTATAGCCCTGGGAACTATATCTAGTCACTTAAGACGGAGCATGATGGAGGATAATGTGAGAAAAAGAATGTATGTATGTATGTGTGACTGGGTCACCTTGCTGTACAGTTGAAAATCGACAGAACACTGTAAACCATCTATGATGGAAAAAATAAAAATCATTTTAAAAAAAGGATAAAAAAAAAACCAAAACAGTGCTTATAAGAGGCTCAGATTCTCTAGTCTAAACAAAAAAACCAATCCCTTGAATGGCTAGGGCAGGAAAACAACAATCCACGCGCAGTGAATGGAGTTGCTTCTTACACACTAGGAGGAAGTAACCATTTCAATGCTGCAAATATAAAAGAAGGTAAGTTTGCAGACTTTCTGTTTCATAGGCAAGTGATAAAATACAAATGGAGCAATAAGGTTCTACTTTGTTACCTTCTACCAGAAGCACTAAAATGAAGCCTGTGTGTCTCTAACATCGACTTTATTTTTTGCATGTTTTCTCTTTAAGGCCATACCCACAGCATATGGAAGATCCCAGGCTAGGGGTTGAAACAGAACCACATCCACAGCCACGCAGGATCTGAGCCACGTCTCAGCAGCTGCGTGGATTCAAGCAGCTACAGCTGCGTGACCTACACCACAGCTCACTTCAATACCGGATCCTTAACCCACTGAGCGAGGCCAGGGATCAAACCCACATCCTCATGGATCCTAGACAGGTTCGTTAACCACGGAGCCATGACAGGAACTCCCTCTAGCACTGACTTCAAAGAACCAGTTTGATTATTCAATTATTGAGAAATACACCTTGACAAGAGAAGATCAATTTACCAATCAATAGAAACTTTTGTAACATTAGCTTTTAGGAACATTCCACTCTTTTAATTCTGAATTGTATAATCACCAAATAGAATAGTTTTATGTTCTCTGCTTTGCCAACTGTGTAATCTTATTAGATAAGTCACTTAAATTTCTGGGTATATCTTTAAACTGTCAATGAAAAGGCCGGGCTAGATGATCATGACATGACTTTCAAATGCTAAGGCTTTGCGTGAATTCACTTGTAATTTTATCTCCTGAGTAGAGCAACCTACCAGGAATCTAGTATAAGAGCAGTACTTCCATTTCTTAAGATTTATATGCACACCTGGTTTTATTATGCTTGGCTTTATTGTGCTTCGCAAATACCGCATTTTTTTTTTTTTCAAATCAAATGTTTGTGGCAACTGCGCTGAGCTAGTCTATCAGCTCTGTTTTTCCAGCAGCCTTTGTGTCTCTATATCACATTTTGGTTATTCTGACAGTATTTCAAACTTTTCCATTCTTTTGTTTGTTACGGTGACCTGTAATCAGTGATCTCTGATGATACTGTTGCAAAAACATGATGACTCATTGAAGGCTTCAATGATGGTTAGCCTTTTTAGCAATAAAGTATTTATTTATTTGTCTTTTGAGGGCTGCACCCTCAGCCTGTGGAGGTTCCCAGGCTAGGGATTGGATCAGAGCTGTAGCCGCTGGCCTATGCCACAGCCACAGCAACACCAGAACCAAGTCAACCTACATCACAGCTTATGGCAGTGCTGGATCCTCAACCCACTGAGCGAGGCCAGGGATCAAACCCATATCCTCATGGATCCCAGTCGGGTTCGTTAACCGCTGAGCCATGACAGGAACTCCTTTTTATTTTTTATTTATTTTTTTGGTCTTTGCAATAAAGTATTTTTTAATTAAGGTCTGTACATTTTAAAAGACGTAATGCCATTGCACACTTAATAGACTACAATATGGTCTAAAAATAACTTTTACATGCAATGAGAAACCAAAGAAATTATGACTCTCTTTATTGTGGTATTTGCGGTTTTGGTGGTCTGGAACCCACAATATCTCTGGGGTATGTATGTACGTAATGTGCATCTTTTTTATCTCTTTAGGGGCCGCACCTGTGGCATATGGAAGTTCCTGGGCTAGGGGTTGAATTGGAGCTGCAGCTGCTGGCCTTCACCACAGCCACAGCCACGCCAGATCTGAGCTGCATCTGCAACCTATGCCGCAGCTTGTGGCCTGAGTGAGGCCAGGAATCGAACCCACATCCTCACGGATACTAGTCGGGTTCGTAACCCACTGAGCCACAACGAGAACTCCTCTTTTTCTATTAAACGATGTTGCTACCTCTGTCTTTAGTCTGGACTGATTAGCCTGCTTCTTTAGAACAATATTATTGTTTACATTGAATATCATAGTTTACAAAGTATGGTCTGTCAAGCTGGAAGATAGGCTTAATCATCAAAGAGTGTGGGCTCAGGAGCCATATGGCTTGGGTTTGATACCCTTCTATACTATTTCCTAGTTGCATGACCCTGGAACTGGTGCTTCAGTAGTGTCAACTACATAGAAGGGAATATGAAAGTACCCACTTCAGAGGCTTACTGTGAAGAGTAAATAAACTAACACATTAACGTGCTTCAGACAATTGCACGGCCCATAACAAGCACCACTAGGCACAGTGTTTACTACCATTATCATGTCTATTGATCTTCATAAGGCTGAAGAGGCATTTTCCAGTGGCCCTTCAGAAGAAGCACCTAGAGGTTAAGACAAGTCAGACTGCTGGCCAAATGTCCCCAAGTGTGGAAGTGTCTAGTGAGGAGAGTGGACCCCATGCATTCTAGTTTCCAGTCCAGTGATCTCTCTACACACTGTGCTTCCCTGTGAAACCACGGGCTGGAGTTTGGCCATTGGTTGGTCTGATGAGCTTCACTCCAGCAGAATCTGCCCCGGCAGTTGCACAGCACACCCCAGTGCCCCACCAGCCATCTCGAAGCTCTCAGCCTGAGAATCTTCAAACAGGGATAATAACTGCAGCATTTTCTGTATGCAACATAGACTAGTACATATAGAACCTCCCAAAGGCTGCTGCCTTTTCCCTAGAAGTAATTAATCTATTCTTTCACTAGCCACGTGGCTTCAAAGCTTCTGTATGGCATCATTCACTGCCCAGCTATGTTATGGAGTCCCGAGGACCTCTTATCTGCTCTGCCACACAGCTCACTGCTTGAGTAAACCGTTGCTGTCTTATTCTTTTTGCACTTGATTGTGTACTCTGTCAGTATCTGTGGATTGAATGGATGGGTGAGTGAATGAATGAATGAATGCATACTTGAAGGACTGAAGTCTTTGGGATCAGAATCCAACCCCTGCAGAGAGACACCATTTAATTCAGCTCAATTTTGAGTGGTGAGAAAAGTCCCTGGCACTCTATCGGATGTAATAGGGGATCCAAAACATAGGTCATCGACTCTTAAAAAGTTTTGGACAGGCGAGACTTATCCTCATAAAGAAATTACACCTGAGGGAGAAAAAAGGAAATGATATAAGAGTGTGCTGGCAGTGCTTAAATTAGAAGGCTCCTCCAAAAATTCGTTTTAAGGTAGTTGCCGGAAATTTGGAGTACATTTACCTATGGAAACATTGTCATGAATCGTGGTCTGTTTTGAATATTGGTCCACAGCATTTTGCCAGAAAAGTCAAAGATGGAAAGGACTTGGGAGTTTGTCTCGTCTGACCCTTTCATTTTACAGAAGATAATGGTTTGACTTTCTCAGGATCACACAGCAAGTGAATTGAGACCAGAATCTGAATCTCTTGACTTCCTAGTAAGTGTTCATTTCAGTAGCACTCAGTGCTAATGATAGAAAAAACAATCACCATGACAATGAACTGTATTTACAAAAGGTTTATCAAACACCCGTTATGTGGCAGACACTGCAAATGCTTTTTCACCCAAACTGCAGATCCAGGCATCATCCTTCACTGCACCATCTCCTTCCTCTCTGCCTTCTCTCCCGTCTTGTCCTGCTGATTTTGCTGCCTATATATCCCTCAGAATCACTCCTATGTCCCCATCCCTACCATCACTTTCTTATTTCAGGCCGTCTTAAATCCTCTTTGCCCATGATAGCAGCTTTCTATAACACCTCCAGACTGATTCGTCTACAGTGTCTAAAGCACAAACCAGATCATCTTATTTCTCTGCTCAAAATCTTTCCACAAACCCACACTGCCTATAGGAGAAAATGCACACTCCCCAACTAGTAATACAAAGTTCTCCGTGATCTAGCTCCTCCCTGCCTCCATTACCACCCCCTGCCTCCCACTTGGTACCATAGTAACACAGCCCTGCTTGCCATTCTCTGCTCAGACCATGATGTCATTCCTCCCTGGGCCAGCTCACATTCTCGCTTCTGCCTGCATCCTCACCTCCCCACTCTTCTCACCTGGCCAGTCCCTGTCCCTTAGGGAACAGAGGCGCCCCCTCACTGTCTCCAGGTTGCTTCAGCCCATCCACTGGGTACAGGTTCTTGAACTCCTGGCCCAATGGAGTATGATGGAGGAAAATTTGAAAAAGGCCTGCCGCCGCCTTACTAAGTGGCCAGAGAGTTGCTAAAGATGTGAAGTCTCCCAGAGCACCACTTGTGGGTGTCTATTCAGGGCATCCTGGTATCGCTGGATGCATTGCCTTGATGGGAGAACTGCAGATGGCATTTCCCAGGCAGAGACAAGGTCGCACACGGTGACTCTGAGTCCCCAGAGAACAGTGTGGTCAGCATTCTAGATGAGGACAGGCCAGTTCCCCTTGCAGGAGGACTGCCCCTGGCAGGCGCTGCTGGAGGGGGCCTCTGGTATAGGCACCACTCCAGGCCGCCTGCTCTCTTCTCCATCAGTCCTGGCCTTCCCTGGCCCAGAACCCTGGCTCTATAAACTGTTCTCTCGGGGAGTTAAGACCTGACACTCTTCTCTCCTGAGTCTTCCCCAGGTCCTCTCTCCTCTCAGGCCTTCTCTAACAAAGATAATGGGGAGTCTGCGTAATAGAGGTGTTGGCCTATCAGCGCCCACACACTCTTTTTATTAAAGTACAGTTGACTATATACACACACACACACACATTCTTTTTTTCATACTAACTTCCGTCATATTCTATCCCAAGAGACTGGACATAGTTCCCTGTGCTGCACAGCGGGACCCCATTGCTTATCCATTCTATTTTTTTTTTTCTTTTTAGGGCCGCACCTGCGACTCATGGAGGTTCCCAGGCTAGGGGTCTAATCGGAGCTGTTGCTGCCGGCCTACGCCAGAGCCACAGCAATGCCAGATCCAAGCAACCTACGCCACAGCTCACGGCAACACCAGATCGTTAACCCACTGAGAGAGGCCAGGGATCGAACCCGCAAACTCATGCTTCCTAGTTGGATTCGTTAACCACTGAGCCACGATGGGAACTCCTGCTTATCCATTCCAAATCCATACATTTTCTTAAATGCCTCTTTAGGAGATTTTGATCTGAGCCTTCCATGCCTACCCGGTAATCCCTCTTGCCCAGACTTGAAGGCCAAAGTTTGATCATTTTCCCAGTGAAGGCAAGAAGGGGTTCATTTTGTGCCACAGTGGACTCTCTCTAGTTAGAAAGAAACTGGTGACGCTTACTTCCAAAAGAGCATTTTGCTAAGCTTTGAAACTTAATTCAACATCACCGCTGACTGAAAGCTACCCAAACAAGCAGTATTTTCTCCAATCCCCTCCAGCTGGGCTGGGTGCCTCTCCTCTGTGTCCTGTAATAGGCAGAGTAATATCTCTCTCACTGCAAATATTGTATTGTGTTGCAATGATCTGCTTCTGTTTGTTTATTTCTTTTTACAGCCGTACCTGCAGTATATGGAAGTTCCTGAGCCAGGGGTCGAATGCGAGCTACAGCTGAGGCCTATGCCACAGCCACAGCAACACTGGATCTGAGCCACATCTGCTACCTACACCACAGCTTGTGGCAACACTGGATCCTTAAACCACTGAGTGAGACTAGGGATCGAACCTGTATCCTCACAGAGACTACATCAGGTCCTTAATTCACTGAGCCACAGCAGGAACTCTGCAATGATCTGTTTAGATGCCTATCTCCACCATGCCTATGAGTTTCTGAGAACAGGGGCTATGTCTTATTCACCTTTGTCTTCTTTATCCCAACAGCAATGCCTGACACTTGGTAGATGCTCAATAAATAATTGTTTTGCTGACATCCTTTGCTAGCCTGAGTATATCGAGATCTGTCCTCTGCCCTCAAGGACCCTACATCCAATTGAACATTGATTACTACTGCTATGAATGGTAATCTTTTCCTGATAGGTGGGATAAATAAGACATCAAGAACTACTACTAGGCAGGTGGGAGATACATAGAAATATATTTAGCTAACCAACAACCACCAGATCAGCAAAATGGCCAGCTGTGACGACTCAGCCTCAGTTGGAGACCTAGGATAAGAAGCCCACCAGGAGCCCAGGTATTTTACATTCTCTGCAGGGTTATGGATGAGACATACACTTTTTGGAGGGGTGGCGAGTGCTCTGACTTACAGAGTTAGATACCAAAGGGGTGTTTAACAGATAACTTCTTTTAAAGCAGCTCCATGTCAAGGAAGGATCCTAACATCTAGAGAAGAGCTGATGCAAAAAAATAAATAAATTTAGTGGAGTCTTAGGAAGGCACCCATGGTGTTTAGAATAGGGAGTCTTCTAGGAATTTTCATTCTTACAGAGGAGATGAGGCAGGCACTTGTGCAATTGGCATTAGATAACTTTCTAATCTCTTTTCTCCAAATTGCAAAAATTGGCAGAGAAGCAAGATCTAGTGGTGATGAGGGACTTTAACTAGCAGGACATCTGCTGGAGGTCTCATGCAGAACATCTGATGAATTCTTGCCTGGCCTTACTGACGACTTAATCTCTCAGTAGGTAGAAAAAGCAATGAGGGAGAGCAGCTACTCAGGACTTAATTACGACTGGGGAGGAAGACCTGGATAATGATGTGTATGTTATAGGAAACCAGGAGGAAAGTGACAATGGCACTTCTGAAAACCAATAATAAATGAGAGGATAGCCTCTTCTTGTAATAAAATACAGCAACCATCTCAATTCTGTTTGGGAAACGGACGATGTATGAATAAATTAGTTAAAACATTCAGATCAGTGCAGCCCCGACACCAGGAGAGCAGATTTCTGAAAGTTCTGAGCAAGCGATTATCATCTTGTGACCTGTGTTGCAAAATAATAACGGAGCTCTACTCTCTAATGGGATGGTTCCTTCTAAGAAATGAAAGTCAAATAACATAACCATGAGACATCTTGATAAAAAAAGGAGAAGACAGCTAACAAAACCCATGGGGGCTTCGTAAAGAGTGCTTTGATGAACTCAGATTGAATCAAGCCCTGCGCCAAAGATATAAGGGAGGAAAGCGTAACTCATAGCACAGACAGAAGTTCACGTGGTTCTATAAGGACGGTAATAATATTAATGCTGGCTATTCACTGAGGATTCGCTGTGTGGCAGATCCCGTTCTCCGAGCTTTATGTGTATTAACTCACTGAGTCCTCTGAAGAACATTAAGAAATAGGTGTAAAACTGATCTTGTTTTTCCTTTTGAAGGGTCCGGAAACATGGTGGTTAAATGACTGATCCAGGGTCAAAAAAACAAAAAGTTAGAATCTGAATCCAAGCAAGCTGGCTCCAGAGTCGGGACTCTTGGGCTCTGTGCTCTATTTTACTTACTTGACAACCCTTCTCAGGCCATTGTATGGCAAGTTAAAGGGCAGAATGCATAGGCAAAATAATAATTTCCTATGGCTTGTAATTTTATTTTTTTTGCATTTTTTTTTCAGGGCCGCACCTTCAGCATAAGGAAGTTTCCAGGCTAGGGGTTGAATTGGAGCTACAGCTGCTGGCCTACGCCACAGCCACAGCAATGCGGGAACCCAGCCACATCTTTGACCTACACCAAGGCTCATGGTAACACCAGATCCCCAGCCTATTGAGCAAGGCCAGGGATCAAACCCGCATCCTCATGGATACTAGCTGGATTCGTTTCCACTGAGCCAGCCACAATGGGAACTCCTCATGTGGCTTTTAAAGGGGATATTCCCATAAGAGAAAGAAGTAGTAATGGGCTTAATGGGGGAGACAAAATGGGAACAGATGTCAAAGGAAAGGCAGTCTTATTAAACACTTACTTGGTTGCCATTTTCTCCAAAGGCAGGATATTTAAGTGGAGAAAGGTAGATTAAACATTGTTGTAATGTGGAAACCCCAAAGAAAAAGGAAAATGTCTTGTTCCTCCAAGATATTAGCTGTCCTCGGATTCTGGGAATGTGAGCTGGCCAGCAAGGAAACAAGATGCTCCTGTGCTATGACTGCCCAGAGGTTGTCCAGGTCAAGAGAGGGAAAGACCTGGGACCCTGAAGGTCCTCTGATTCAGCCCTTTGTCTCGTTTTATTTCATATAATTGCCTGAACCATGCTCAGTTCTGGGTAGACTGTTTGGTGGGAAGCATTCATCAGCCAGTCCATCCATGTTCAGGGAAGGAAAAGCTGACAGTGGATCCTGGAGTTACCACTGTGGCTCAGAGGATTAAGAACCCGACTAGGACCCACGAGGATGCAGGCTGGATCCCTGGCCTCACTCAGCGGGTTAAGGATCAGGTGTTGCCATGAGCTGTGGTGTAGGTTGCAGACGCGGCTTGGATCTGGCAGTGCTGTGGGTGTGGCGTAGGCCAGTGGCTATGACTCAGATTTGACTCCTAGCAACATTCATATGCTACAGGTGTGGACCTAAAAAAAAAGAAAGAAAAGAAAAAAGTGGATCCTGGGCTGTATGAAGATCTGATGGAAATGGGGGCCCCAGTAACTACAGATGTATACGGGCAAGGCACATCACCATTTGCAAAGTGCTTTCACGTGCATTGTCTTAGTTGCTCCTGGCCTATTTAACAGGAGGTAAGAGGCAGAAGCCAATATGCTTGCAGAGCTGGAACTGAGTTTATAAAAAAGGCTCTGCCTGCCATCAGAGGCCTCCTCATGGTTGCTGTTTTCTACCATCTGAAGGGCAGTCGGGTAGGAGAGGGGTTGGTTTTGCTCGTGAGCTCTACCTGGGATCTAGAGGGGAAGGAATTTCCTGGCAGGATGGCACCCTGACCCTGGCAGTGTTCAAATGGAGCCCAGATTGTCTTGCAAGGTTATGCTACCTTTTGGGGTTTTTTGTTGTTGTTGTGCCGTTATTGTTGTTGTTTGCTTTTTAGGACAGCACCTGTGATATATGGAAGTTCCCAGGGGTCAGATCGGAGCTGCAGCTGATGGTCTACGCCACAGACACAGCAATGCAGGACTTGAGCTGTGTCTGTGACCTACACCACAGTTCACTGCAACTGTGCCGGATCTTTAACCCACTGAGCAAGGCTAGGGATCGAACCCACATCCTCATGGATACTAGTCGGGTCTGTTACCACTGAGCCACAATGGGAAGTCCTGATTGGAATTTGATCTGGTAGCCTGGTGGTCCTCAGACTTAAATTCATGAATAAAACATCAACAATAATAATAAGAATAACTGGAGGACTGACATAGGATTAACACTCTTACCATCTACATTTTATCAGCTCATTAATCAAAGGAAGAAGAACACCAACGAAAGAAGTCTATTATGTGGCCTTTTTTTTTTTTTTCCTACATTTTGCTGTAGACTGGTAAAAAAAACTTGTCACAAACTGGCAACAGTCCACAGATCATTATTGGGAAAACACTGGATTAGAGGGTTTTTCAGGTTCTTTCTAATTCTAAAAATTGTCTAACTCTAAATCATACACTCTGCTTCTTAATTATACCTTTTTTATATTTTAGCTAACATCTAGAAAGCATTCTCAGTGCCAAGCAATGTGTTAAATTCTTTACACATCAGCTCATTCAATCCTCCAAGTAAACTCTTTTTTTTTTTTGGCCTTATCTAGGGCTGCACCGCGGCATATGGAGGTTCCCAGGCTACGGGTCTAACAGGAGCTGTAGCCGCCGGCCTTCGCCACAGCCACAGCAACGCGGGATCCGAGCCGCGTCTGCAACCTACACCACAGCTCACAGCAACGCCGGATCCTTAACCCACTGAGCAAGGCCAGGGATTGAACCTGCAACCTCATGGTTCTTAGTCGGATTCGTTAACCACTGAGCCACGACAGGAACTCCTAAGCAACCTTTCTTAATAGGTAGTTGCTGGTCCACTTTTCGTGGAGACCGACCCAGAGAAGTTCTATGATTTATCCCAGGTCACACAGCTGGGGATTCAGCTTTGGTCTCTGACTTCAGTGCCTCTGCCCTCAATGACAGCAACACCTGCTCTTTATTATTAAACACTAATACAATATTTCAAATATTTTCATAGACTCGGGTCCTAGATGGCAGGGTCTGCACATTTTTAGTTTCTGAATCCTACGATTGAGGTTAGTACAGTGCCTCTACTGCCTTCAGTAAAATTAGCAAGTTATTTGGTTTGTTTCTTTGTTGGTTCTTACGGCCGTACTGGAAGCTGAGGGGCTAGGGGTAGAATTGGAGTGGCAGCTGCAACCTATATCACAGCCACAACAGCACTGGATCTGAGCCACATCCACGACCTGTGCCGCAGCTTGTGGCAATGCCAGATCCTTAACCCACGGAGCGAGGCCAGTGATGGAAACCTCATCTTTACAGAGGCTATGTTGGGTTCTTAACCTGCTGACCCACAATGAGAACTACTTTCCATTTTTTTTTTTAAGCAAGTATTTATTAAATGCCTACTATGCTCAGCTCAGGGCTTCCTGAGGCACAAAGCAGCTATTTGTTCATTTGTGGATCAGCAAATAAGCATAGGAGAATGTCAGATCTATGAAACTGGTAACTTTAAGTTCTCTCATTTCGCTTAAGTGCTGAGATTCAAATCCACAGGAGTCACCAGCAAGGACAGCTTTGCTCTGACTTACCAGCTCACAGACAGCCCTGACGCTCTCTTGCTTCTCAGACTCTCCTCCTCTCAGGCAGGGAGAACAGCGAGGACCCTGTCCTTTATTCCCTGTGTTGTCCAAGCCGCGCCTGCTGACTGCCTTCCAGCCTGAAAGACCAAATAGAGTCCCCTCTGGGTCTCTTTGAGCTTCTGCACCATTAAGAGGCTATTGGGAAGAACCCACTGTGAGCCGAATAGTGGGGAAAGCTGGTTCTCTGAGAAAAGGGAGAGAACTTGGCATAATATGGTCAAGAGAAGATGCTAACGGGACCCAGAGCTTGATGGTGGACTTTACAGTTTGTATTCGTATAATGTTCATGGCGGGCCTGAACCGTCCCGGGTGTGCAAGGGGTTTTATTGCACTGCCGC
The DNA here is from genome assembly GCA_004024745.2 of Catagonus wagneri. Lineage (NCBI taxonomy): Eukaryota > Metazoa > Chordata > Mammalia > Artiodactyla > Tayassuidae > Catagonus > Catagonus wagneri. The sequence goes on along the minus strand of PVHT020000793.1, from coordinate 3,036,345 downwards.
AGTGATGGTAAGAGAGCAAGTCACCTGTTAAGAATATCCAATCAGCGTAGCTGTTATCTTTGAGCACAGCAGGTGTGACTGAGCAGCCTTCCCTGGCCTGCCCTGAGGAGGCAGGTTTGGCCGGGGCCAAAGCTGCCCCAGCCGCCCCCCTCTCTGCCTCCGAGCCGGTGCTGTAAGCATGGCCCTTCCCACAACACTTGTACACACTCAGCCCGTGTCGGGGCTCGGGGACTGTGGGCGGGTGAGAAGGAAAGTGAGAAGAGCAAAATCTAACCATGACAACCTGAAGGTGGCAATAATCACATTTACTTGAAAATTGCCTGAGAATGAACTACGTGTTCTTGTGGGGGTATGCAAATGCATGCAAATGCATGCAAATGTGAGACCCTCTTTACTGGTTTCTCCATCTGGATGTGGCCCCTTGAGGGGGGGGCGAGGCCAGAAGGAAGTGGGCTCTAAGTGATGAATTCTGTCCAGGGGCAGGGGTGGCTAGAGAAACATATCCTCTGCTCTCCAGGCCAGCTTTTTCCCAAAGCCGGGATTTGGGAAGGGGGCTGGGGCACTTAACTGCTGATCAGTCACTAGAGATTGCTTTGATTCAATGTGATCTGATCTGGAGAATGTGGGCTTTGCGCTCTTTCCCCTTCCTCAACCCCAGCCCCTCCCATCCCCACCTGGCCCAGACCACACTGTGATAAAATGACAACATTAGCATGGTGTTGTCAGTATCACAATAAACTGGGAGCCTTCCTCGGCCCCTGAGCCTCCACCAGCCTCTAGAAAACAAGAAGGCAGAACCCAATTCCCTTTAAGGTCCCTCACAGAAGGTCAGATCTGACTGTCTGGAATCTCTGATGGAAAATATAGCCACAGAGCTGTGCAGTGATGACTCACCACCAGCTGGAGGCAAGAGAGGAAGAAGCCGGGGCTTTTAAAGTTGAAGCGGTTCTGAAACACAGACCTGGGTTCAAATCTTAGATCTCTCTGGTTCTTAACAGTTAACATTTGGACAAAGTCCATAATTTCTGATTAGAGGGTCACATTTTTCCACTTTGGTACTTAACCTCTGTCCTGCAGAATGCATGAACACACACAATAGACATTTCCCGTGCATATTTTGTGTCCAGTACGGCGCTGGGTTATAGCAGTAGAAAGGAAGCCATAGCCTCTGTCCTTAAGACACACAGTCTAGTGGAAGCCACACACAGGGACGGTGGTTCAATAACACAGAGTGGTAAATATTGTGCCCAAGATGCTTTGGGAGCACAGAGTAGGTGCTCCTAACTCACCAACTCAGCCTACGAGGACATGGAGGATGGTTACTCGTAAGGGATTGCCTGAGCTGAGCCTTGAAGGACAAGTGTAAGCAATGGCCAGACAGAAGGGAGGCGTGGAGAGTTTTCAGTTTAATGGAGCAGCCTGAGAAGAGGTGGTTTGATTTGGGGGAGTTGTACATCACGTCTGAACTCAGCACGTTGAGTGAGGTTGGAGAGGCAGATTCAGGGAAACTAGACAAGACCGCCGGTGTCAGGCTAAGGCTTGACTTGACTCTAGGATCATGAGCCCAGCAGGAGGCTGGACCTGCTAGTTCTTGCACCTGCCCCAAGAAGCTGGATCTGCATCATCCCAGCCAGCATCCAATGCCATGAACCAGAGCAGCTCCTTGCTCGGCCTATTCGGGAGGCTGGGAGAGCCTATCTCTGGGCTCCCCCAGCTCTGCTCCTTCCATTTGCCTCTTTGTTCCTCTTCAGCTGCCCCATGTGCTCCTGTTGCCCTTAGCCCTCCTTGCAGCAACATTTCTGAGAAATTAACTTGCACTTAGTGTCTTATTACCGAATTCATCACCCCTCTTAAGGGAATTTCTATGTTAAAAGAGGAACCAGAGCAAGGTTAATGTTTATCAGTGAAAGAGAGATTTCTAACAGCAGTCATTTCGGGAATCGGAAGAGTGTGCGTGGGTCACGGGGATTGGACCGTGAGGCCTTCTCACCACCATTCCTTCCCCTCCCTCCCCACCCCCACTCACCCAGACCACACAGTAGATCAGCCCGTGAGCTTGGCCCTAGGCCACCAAATGCAGACAAGGCCTGGCCAGTAGGAAGAGGGCAACATGGCCTTTGCCTAAAGGACACGGTACCAGACATAGCCTCCAGAATGGGAGACGGTGTGTGGCTGTGCACACAGGCAAGTGTGAGCGCGTCTGCCTGCCCTGTGTATGGTGTGAACCCCGTGTGGGCCCCCGCTGCCTAGAGGGAGTGATACTTTTCCATCCTGGCTTTTTTTTCTTTTTTTTGTCTTTTTGCCTTTTCTGGGGCCGCACCTGTGGCATATGGAGGTTCCCAGGCTAGGGGTCTAACAGGAGCTGTAGCCGCCAGCCTTCGCCACAGCCACAGCTACACGGGATCCAAGCCACATCTGCAACCTACACCACAGCTCACGGCAATGCCAGATCCTTAACCCACTGATCGAGGCCAAGGATGGAACCCGCAACCTCGTGGTTGCTGGTTGGATTTGTTAACCTCTGTGCCACGACGGGAACTCCCATCCTGGCTTTTCCATCCCTTGACAACCCCTCGACACTCGGTCACTTCTAATCCTGCCCTCACCTCATTCCTGACTTACTGACAGTTTCCCCCATCACCCTTCTTGGAGCTCCCTCCCACCCAGAGCAAGAGGAGAAAACAAAGGCAGAAAGGTTGTGTTCTCCTTGCCATGCAGTCCTCAGCCCTGTGCCACTTGGGGGGCCACTTGCAGAAGGTCCACATTTCTGGAGTAGAGGGAGCCTGGGAAGGAAACGGGGTGTGTGCGCGTGTGTGTATTTTCTTATTTTCTCTAAAGCATGGGCACTAAATGTGTACAGGGCCTGCTTTCGATGCATGGTCATTCCTGAATTTTGAAGTGGAGTTCGGAAGGCAAGGAGACTAGAGAAGGGGGAGAGGTTCAGGGAGCCAGGCCTCCTACCTGCTGGAGGTGGGGTGGCGGATGGGGTGTCGCTGGATGAAAACACGACCCAGGTTGAAGACCCAGCAAAGCGTACGGTGCTCTCCAAATGTCCATGAGCTAAAAAACAAAACTGCCTGGGATCTTGTTAAAGTGCAGATTCCGATTCAGCTGAGGGTTTTGGGTGGAGCCTGAGAGGCTGTAGTTACTACACGGTTCCAGGTTTTGCCTATATTGTGATACAGGCTCACGCTTTGAGTGGCAAGGGTGGAGGGTATGTAGCATTAATCTTTCCCAAAGAATTGGTGGAGGTTTAGGGGCTACTGAGAAGAAGACAAGTTCCTCCCATAATAAGGAGCCTCCAAAAAATGTCATATTCCAAGGGTCAGAAACTATAGGAGAAAACATGTGAGAAGAGCTGGAATGGGGTCATTAAGGTCCCCGGAGCAAGGTTAAATATCATAAACAGCATTGAGGAGACATCGCTGCCTTTTGGCAGTCTGTGAACATTTTGTGCTCCGCCACAAATAACACTGTAATGCAGCAAAAGCCAGCCCAAATGGCAGGCAGATGCCTGCAGCAGCCCCCATTATCACCACCGCCATCATCCCCACCGGGTCAGCCTCTCTTTCAAAGGACCGCTTTCTGGGAGCTTCCTATTAAACCGTCTCAGGTGGATTCTGTTAGCCCTCTGGTCATTAGACTAAGTGGAAACACAAGGACAGAGCTGAAGGGGGCAAGTCCCAGCAGCCCAGCTCGTTCTGGTGTGCTGCTGCCTTTGTAAAAACCTACGCTTTGGTGAAATGGCCCAGAAGGCAACGGACATTTTCCCAACTGCCTGCAGGGCAAACTTTTCTTTAATACTAATTGCATCGTATTTCCTCCTAGCTGTAAATCACTTTCCCACTTCCATATCTGCCAGCCCGTTGAATCTTTGCATCGGATCTGTAAGCTAGGAAGGGCGGGCGTCGTTACCTGCTTTTTCTCTGGTGGGAAAACTAGAGCTCAGAAAGCTGGTGACACATTTCAGAATTCCCTGGTCTCTGTCTCCTAGCTCAATCCAATACTCCAAACACCCCTTTCTCACACATTTTGTATTTTCCCAGGGAATTGAAATGACCTGTGGAGTGCCTAATTGATGTCCTGGGGAGTTGTCAGCTCTGATTTTTAAATTGAGATCATCTCAGCCATGGCAAGGGGCAGGAGGATTCAGTAAGCAATTCCCTAGCTTTACCACTTCTATTTCTTAATGTAAATTCTAGTGAATGATGTTCTAAAATATGTATTTAGGCTTCTCTGCTTTCTTTTCGTAGGGTCCTCTCATCTTCATAGAGCCCACATCAGAAAATAATTCTCTGGCTAAACGCCGGGTCTGGAGAGAAGTAGACTGAAGTGATATCTTCTGACCACTAGAGGGACCCCAGGCACCAGCTACAATTTCTTCTTTAGCAATTGGCGCCTGGAATGGTACACAACTCCTGGAAACATTCAGGTCAGGTGCATATCTGGCTAAAAACCCCTTCATTGTTCTACAAACCAGGTCTGAAAGAGACCAAGCCATCACAGCTTTGAAACAGAAGACTTTAATTCGAGGATCCAAGCAAAAAGATTAGAATCATCACAAGTGGAACCCAGTCAACAGAATCAAAGATCAGGCATTTGAGTCCAGCTCTTTCATTTAACACATTATCATAGGGTTGTCAGAATCTTCTTGACCCAAATATTCATATTCATAATATCTTGAACTGAGTCAAGGGCTATTGAAAACCTCTCCCCGGGCGATTCTGATGCACTGTCAATTTGGGGAAAAACTGCTGGACTGGCCCTGGCTCTATCCCAAAGGATGGGATATTCCTCTACTATATTTTGATGTTTTGTCCAGCCTCAGCTTGCGTCCTTTCTGTAACTGTGAAACCCTGATTCAAATCCATTCAATTCTCTTATCCTCCTCCATGGCACCAGTTCTTACCTCTTAAGAGCATTTGTAATTTATCTGCGTGTTTAGTGTCTAATCTATGCCTCACTTATTTGTCTCCAAGCGCCACAAGGTCAAGGCCCTCACCTGATACGCTCACCATCGTAAAACAAGAACACGGAGCAGTTATAGAGCACACTGTGTGCGTGCGTACCTGCGTGTGCGTGTTATTATTTTTCTCTTTTACAGTATCAAGGATGCCACAGCTCATCCCCGTAAACTGCAATCCTGTCGTGGAAGGCCTTACCCAACATTCCGTCAGAATCAATCTGTTACTTCTTCCCACCCGGTGTTTCTAGTTCTAAAGCTACTTCTCTGTCTAAAGCGCTTTTCATAGGGCAGCTGTTCAGTTGTACCAAGACAGCCAGGTGTTTTCTAATGTTTTCCAGTGTCAGTGCCCTCCCCTCCCGCCCCCCTCCTCCAGCCCCTCCTTATAGAAGAGGCGTGGTCTCTGGAGTGTCAGTGTGTCTGGCCATCCCCTTTAAAGAGCTCTGATTTGCCAGTGGCCCTTTCCATACGTGCTACCCAGAGCTGAGCCCTCTGTGCCACAAACAGCCTGCCCAGGGCGGGAGAGGGCGTTGCAGTGCTCTCCCTGGTCTTGTGTGCTCTGTCTCTTAATGCAGTTGGAGTCTGCATTAGCTTTTTGGCTGCTACCCACACTATTGAATGGTCTTTAGCCTGTGGCCAAGTGAAACCTGTCTTTTTTTTTTTTCCCCATAAGAACTTCTGTTGAGTGGGGCCTCTTCCATCCTGCTTTTATGCAACTGATTTTTGTTCTTTTAAGGCAATGAACAGATTTATTAGGATAGGACGCCTGTAAGAGATGCAAGCGGTCAAGCCTGTGCAACTGATTTTTAAAAGCATAAATTTGCCTTTATCTCTTAAATTTTATTTGATTTCTGATTTTTTTTTTCTTCTATCCCAGTGACCTCCCCTCCAATGTACGCTTTCTCACTCTCGGAGCTTCCCATGGACCTCCCTCTGTCCGTCGAACAAAAGTGTGAAGTGAGCAGCCCTGTTCTGGGGCCAGAAGGAGTGGGTGCAGAAGAGGAGAAACACAGCCATATTCTTGGAAGCTTCCGGGCTTGATAGTACAGAAAGTCCACTTCTCCCTCACCTCTTTCTCAGGTCACAGGCAGAAGAGGGCCAACTGATTTGTAAATAGCTTCCTTTTCCAATAATCCACACCCATCCCCTCGCTTCTGGGTAACTGGCCTTCATTGCCCTGACTTCCAGAATCTGCCACACCCACCATGCAAGCCTGTGGAAGGAAAAAATGCCCTTTATTTTCCTGTCTTCACTGGATCTGTGCATAAAGAACATTCTGGATGTAATGGTGAGACAGAACCACCCATTACCAGGGCTCTGGCATGCTGAGGGTATGTAGCTGTGAAACAGAGGCCTGCACTGGGCCGTCTATATGACTGAGCACCTTGTGGATTGTCTATGTGTCCTGGGATCCAGGTTAGTAGGGAGAGGGCCTGAGAACCACAGAAGGAGGGGACCAGAGGGACCAGATGGGCCCAGACTGGTGCCTGATTCACTTCTGTGTCTTCTGGGACCTCACATAATGTCTTCAACTTCCTAGGCACAGAAAAACATGCCTTAAATGAAACGAGTTATACACTGCTAAGTGCCTTAAAGGGTTAACACGACCAAGTACCCAGAGCTGCAGAGGGATAAAGACCAAAATCTGGGTACAGAGGCCAGACCATGAAAGAAGGAACCAGAGTTCAGAGGTCAGGAAGGGCCAAGGGGCAGTGACACTAAACTGGAACTACAGAGGGCCAGGGAGAAGTGAGAAGAAAGAAAATCAACAGCGAGACGGAAAAAAATTCAGGCCCAAGGAGGGTGTGGGCTCTCTCGCTAAGTGTGTCGAAATCCAAGGAGGTAGGTAGGTGGATTTCCACACTGGGTTCTGGGAGTTCTCGCTGGGGTGCAATGGGTTCAGCAACGTCTCCGGAGGGCTAGGAGCAGGTTCAATCCCCGCCCGGCACAGTGGGTCAAAGATCTTGCATTGCAGCAGCTGCTGCATAAGTCATAACTGCGGCTTGGATCTGATCCTTGGCCTGGGAACTCCATATGCCTTGGGGAGGCCAAAAAAGAAAAATGAAGAAAGAAAGAAAACAAATTCAGTTCTCAGGCCAAGGAAGACTGTCTCCTAGAACTCTGGGGAAATCTCCTGGGAATTCGCTTTTCCGCAAGTGGAGAAGAATGACAGCCCTTCTGGCTCTCCCCTGCTGTCCAAAGCCTGCAGCTTTGTCCCAAAGGAAAGCACGCATCGCTCCTGGGACGTGTGGCTCGGGAGCAGTGGTGACGTCCCCCAGCAGCAGCTGCCTCAAGGTGGACCCAGAGGGAGTTCCTGTCATGGCTCAGTGGTTAAAGAATCCGACTAGGAACCACGAGGCTGCGGGTTCGATCCCTGGCCTTGCTCAGTGGGTTAAGGATCCGGCATCGCCGTGAGTGTGGTGTGGGTCGCAGACGCGGCTCGGATCCTGTGTTGCTGCGGCTGTGGCGAAGGCCGGCGGCTACAGCTCCGATTGGACCCCTAGCCTGGGAAACTCCATATGCCACGGGTGTGGCCCTGGAAAAGACAAAAAGACAAAAAAAAAAAAAAAAGGACCCAGAAAACAGGTTTCCAGGCCAGAAATCCTGTGCTAACAACCCTGCAGTCTCTTCAGCCCCCAAGCTTGCATGATGTGGGTGAGAGGCGGGCAGGACTTGGGGAGAGGAGGTCCATTTCTTGGTACTTGTTTTGCGCTCATTCGTTGCTTACTTGTTCCTCTTTCCCATGGGACTGTAGACCCTCCAGGGTGGGGCACCACACTTTATTCATATGAAATTAATTAATTCTCATATGTAGCACATGCTTACTGAGCTCTGACTATGCTCCAGTCGCGAAAGAGGAAAAAATCCTTGCCCGCTCGGTGCTTGCTTTCTGGTGGTGGGAGGAAGGGGTTATGAGCAATAAGCTGGTCAGCAAAAAAATGAAGAAAGTGCCAATTTCAACATGCAATACACGGTACACTGAAAACATCCCAGGTGAAGTGGTGTGGATTGCTGGGGTGATGAGGTGGCTAGAGGCTACGTCCTATTGGATGTCAGGGGAGGTCACAATTTTTTTTTTCTGGCCACCCCGTGGCATATGAAGTTCCCAGGCCAGGGATCAGATCTAAGCTGAAGTTGCAACCTAAGCCATGACTGCAGCAATGCCAGATCTTCAACCGATTGTGCAGGGCCGGGGATTGAACCTGCGTCCCAGTACTCCCAAAAGGCTGCCGATCTGTTGCACCACAGTGGAAACTCCAGGGGAAGTTGTTTTTTGTGGGGTTTTTTTTTGTCTTTTTGCCTTATCTAGAGCCTCACCCGCAGCATATGGAGATTCCCAGGCTAGGGGTCTAACAGGAGCTGTAGCTGCCGGCCTTCACCACAGCCACAGCAACGCGGGATCCGAGCTGCGTCTGCGACCTACACCACAGCTCACGGCAACACCAGATCCTTAACCCACTTAGCGAGGCCAGGTATCGAACCCGCAACCTCATGGTTCCTAGTCGGATTCGTTAACCACTGAGCCACGACAGGAACTCCAGGGGAAGTTGTTCTTGGAGGAGGTGATATTTTCATCGAGGTCTCAAGGGTGCGAAGGTGCCAGTTATGGAAAGAGCGCTCTGGGTGGAAGAGATGTCAAGTGCAAGGACTCGTAGAGTGGAACCTGGACTTGCCATTCAAACAACAGAAAGTCCTCTAGGCCACTGGGCCTCCCGCTCTATGAGCAGGGAGGAGACTTACAGAAGTCCTGGCAGGCAGTGGAAAAGCACATGGGTTTAGCTCTGGGTACAACAGGGAAGAACGAGATGCCAAATTTGGGATGTAATATTATAGTTCGTGAAAAGAGACTTTTCAACTTTCATTAGATTTTCTGTGAGTCCTGTGATTTCCCCCTTCCCCAAACATTAATAATGCCTGAGAGAGGGAAAAGAGGCAGCCCAGGGCCTTCAGAAAGAGGCAGTTTGGAGTCCCACTCAGTGTATTCTTCCACGATGAAGAGAACAACTTGGGGAAAAAGTAGAGACCATAATCCTTGAGGAGGGCAGGATGGAAACTGGGAGATTTTCTGTGAAATCTTACGGAGTAAGCAACTTTAACTCCTCCCCCCTCCCCATGCAGCAGGAATGTGCCAGAAAAGGCAGGGAGAAAAGGCAGTAGTGGAGATGTTGGGGCTCTCATGCAAGACACTAAGTTTGTAAACGGCTGGATGAGGTATTAGAGATGGTTGAGAATTACAAGGACTTTTCCCTCTCATTTATACAACTGTCTTAAAAGGCTTTTAAAAATCTAGAAGTGACATAGAAATGTCTGAAATCTGAGTTTCTATTGTGGCTTAGTGGGTTTAGGACCTGACCTTGTTTTTCTGAGGATGCAGGTTCAATCCCTGGCCTCAACTCAGTGGATTAAGGATTGGGCTTTGTGGCTTTGCAGCAAGTTTCAGTGTAGGTGGCAGATGTGGCTCAGACCCCACGTGGCTATGGCCGTGGCAGCAGCTGCTACTTCAATTGGACCCCTAGCCTGGGAACTTCCATATGTCGAGAATGCGGCTGTTTAAAAAAAAAGTCTGAAAGCCCCCTAAAACTATGCCCCTAAATTCCCCTAAATCATTTTTTTTTTCTTTTTGCCCATGCCCTGGACATTCAGAAGTTCCCAGACTAGGGATTGAACCCGTGCCCATGGCTGTGACCCCAGCCCCTGCAGTGACAACGCCTTAATATTAACCCACAGGGCCAGCAGGGAATTCCTTCCCTAAATCACTTTTTTCCAAGGGCCTCTTTCTCCTGGAGAGTTCCTCGTCCCTTCAGCGAATAGTTGCAGGGAAGATGAAAGCTAACACGCGTTTTGGTGGAATGGTTTCCCAGACCCCACCCCCCACCCCCCTGTGTGCCCCCCCACCCTTCCTGCCCAACTCACCCAGAAGATGTGCAGAGACGATTTGGAAGGACTCGGACTTGTTAATTAACCTAAACAGTCACATTCGTCTGCAAGGTGCATTATTGTTAATTAAAACTGCGATTCTCCTTGTGCCCAGACGGCGGGCTGCTGTTGTCAGAATAATTAGATAGCATACGATGGTTTTCATGCAAATCCCTGGCAATTAGAGTTGGCGATGAATTGGGTTTGAAATCCCAGCGAAGTTTTCCATCAGAATTCCTCTGAGGGTGGTTTCTGGAGGAAGGTGATGATGGGGGTAGGGGGGTTAGGGAAATAGGGGTAGATTAAAAGGTGTAAGGAAGGACCGGGTATTTTCTTCCTAAATCTTCTGGGAGAGGCCCCAGCTTGGGGGGGGGGGGAGCTATGGGTGTTGATGTGATCTTCAGTCACCCCTGAAGAAATAAGTCTCCACGAAGAGGCAAAAATGCAGACTGAACCTCCTCAGAGCTTGCTGTAATCCCAAGAGCCTGCTCCCTGGCTGCCATCTTTCTGAGAGGATTTTTTTTTTTCCTTTAGCCAGAGCCCCAATAAGTCATATACAGCCAAAGCCCCTGCCGTCCCTGAGATTAAATTCTTAAGGGGTCTAAGGAAATAGGATTTGTATTCCTGGAGGGTTGCAGAAAAGATGCCGGATTCAGACTAGTTTAGGAGCGGTTGGTGGCATACCGTGGGTTAAGTGAACTGGGGGTCACAGCTCCCCTCCACCCCCCGCCGAAAAGCCTTAAAGAAATCACTAAAGCCAGGGTTAGACTCACAGAGGAACTATCCAACAGGCAGCGTAGGTAATACAGGAAAAGGCCGGCCCCTGAGGGGACTGGGGCGGAGCGGGGGCGGGGTGGCGGTGGGCCGGGGAGGAGATAGCTGCGGGGACGTCTCCAGCCCGTCCTCACCTCTTATCAGCCGCTGGCTTCTGCCTCTGCCTTTCCGCTGTGAGCTGCCAGAGCTGCAGAACCATCTGAGGGTCTAGCGGGCCGAGCAAGAAGGGGTTTCCATCTTGGGGGCACGACTTCGGGGTAGATAAGACAGTCCCGGTGGTTTCAAATTAAGCCTCCCCCGGGCTTCAGGTTGACACTGGAAGATTCAGGAGTCAAAACCCGCCCTCTCCTCCCCCTTATCTAGGTCAGCCTCCGACTCCAGGAGTTTGTGAGGGAGTTGGGCCCCGTCTGAGGGACTGAGAGAGCGGTCAGGGGCCGGAGGGCAAATTATGAGACGAGGCTGGAAAGGGACTAAGAAAAAAAAAAAAAAAACACTGGGAGACGTTCCTAAATAACGGTGGTGGGAGACCTTGGCATAATTTAGGTTTGTAGATTCTCTCTTTTCTTCGCTTCATTTTCTCTGCCTCCCTGTTTCAGAATGTCTCGCGCGTCTCTGTCGGTCCCTAAATCCCGCCTTTCAATTTAGGATGCGCCAATCAGCAGCCACGCTGGTGGTTGCTAAGAGACGGGAGGTGGGGGATTTAGAGGATTTGTCACTGCACCCACCCAGGAAAATTCCCCGGGTCCGCCTAGGATTTTCTAACTCATCTCTGCTCCTCTCCCGCGCTCTCCTCCTTATCTCCGAGCCCAAAGAGTCAAACAGAAACGGTTTAGGGAGAAACCAGGTAGAACACACCTTTGAAAAATGAAAGACCATGACTGGGTTCAGACCGACGTGAGGTATCTGCTTAGCTTTTAACTAGGTTGGAGGGAGAAATTCATTTGTGGGTGTGTGGCATTTTGGGTAGCAGGTGGATTCGTTGTTGGTGCTTCAGAGGTTGCTTTCCTTACAAAGAGGGGCTTACAAAGGGGTCCTTCCCGTTGTCCCCTGAACTTGGCTGTGTAGTGGCTGAGAAAAAGTCATCGGGATCATGACAGGGCATCCAGAGAACCAGGGGGCGTCCTCGCTGAAGAGGTGCGCCGGGGCAAAAGGGAACAGTGTAGAAAGTGGAAGGACATATTTGTGGAGGCGGGAAATGATTTATTTTGAGAGCTAAAAGGAGTTTGGAAGGGAAAGCTGCCGGATTCTAAACAGAAGACCGAGATCGGGCCGCTTGCCCTTGAAGTGTCTCATTCGTCACAACTTCTTGATTTTTCGTTCCGGGTACACATTCTACACGTTAAAGACTAGATATAGACACTGGAGTAAAGCAAACTCATTTGGGACCGGAGTGAGTTACAAATCCCGATTCCATGCACTGAGGACAAGGACGCAGAATGGAATGAAGTGGAGGCAGAGGCCTGAGGGAGATGAGAACAGACAATGCAAATCAGACCCTGCCGGTGAGGCACGCACACACGGAGACAGCTGTTACTGCATGCGTGCATCTAACGGGGACACGGGTTCCTCAAAGGTTGAGATAGATGCGCGTTCCTCAAAGGTTGAGATAGATGCGCCTGCGCGCGTGCACACACAGACACAGGGGATTAGGACTATGCTGAGGAATAAACCTCAGGGAGATGACTCCTAGGATGTGGCTTTAGAATTACCTTGCAATGTTCCCTAAGTAAGGACCTCAAATTGCTTCTCCCCACCTTCCCCCAACCCCCCACCCCTCCTTCTCTAAGCAAAGCCAACAGGGAGACAGAAGGCAGACAGAAGGAGGAGAGAAAGGCTGGACAGGCCCGGCAGGGAATGGGGAATTGGGGGGGGGGGCACGAGGGGAGGAGGGGGTCATGCTCTGGGCTCAGGTTTACTCTGCCCTGTTCTCTCTCCAGCTTCTCTGCTGATTTCATTTCCTCTCTGCGGCAGCTTCTCTTCTTTCTTTATTTGCTCAGCCAGCTCTTGGCGTTGTTTAGGTTTAGTGCCAAGTCCCCCCCCACCACCACGGCCCTGCCCCACCCTCCCCCCTTGAGACGGCAGCAAGCCCACACCTCAAGAGAACATCTGTGTGCCCGGAGGATGTTTGCGCATCATTCACTTTCTCCCCAGGCCAACAAGAGAAACTGGCGCTGGCAGGAAAGTCTGGCATGAAAATGTCTCCCTGTCCATTCTCCTCCCTCTCCTCTACATCCCCAGACAAAAATAAGAAACCGCCAACTTCATAAAAACAGCAGAGACTTTAATTCAGGTTGACAGGTGGGCAGAGAGCGAGGATTTGCCTCCAAGGGTGTCCAGATGAGCAGACTCTTTTGCTGAGAGAGGCAGGGAGGGCAGGGAGGTGTGTGTGGCCTGGTAGCAGACCCAGGCCAGGAGCAGGGGTGTAGCTACACAGTGCAGAATGGCCAGGGCTTCTGCCAGGTCCAGCAGCTGGTCCAGGGCCTGCTGGGCCACACATGAGGACAACAGCAAGGCCCTGGATCTCACAAGGGAGTCCAGTCCCAGCATCACGCCCTGAGGCCACCAGAAAATGAACCAGATCCACAGGATACTAACCCAAGGACAGGGTCCCCCACCCAGCACCCTCTTCAGCCCCTTGGCTCCCAACAAGCCCAGGGGCAACAAAACGAAGATGGCAAAACAAGATGCAGCGTGTATGTACCGCAAGATTTCCCAATTCCCGCTGAATGTCAGGGTGCAGAGCTCATGCGATGTGTCACTGGCCAGTGTGACTGGCAGGGACAGTAGGACAGCCCCTCCCCAAAGTCCCGCAGTGATCCTCAGCCTGAGACCTGGGACCTGGCCGGCACCCAGCATGGGGCCCAGGCAGGCATGGCTCCCTATCAGCAGAGCCTGGGCAAAGGCGGCGCCGTGGGACACCAAGTGGGCCAGGTGACAGAGGGAGGCGATGGCGGCCCCACTCAGCCCCCGCGCCAGGACGGGCAGCACGATGCCGAAGAGGGCGCTGCCCACCGCCAGCTGTGCCAGGACAAACCGGTCCTGCTGGAGCTGCCCTCGGGACAGAGGTCTGAGAAGCAGATAGAGGACAGTGCCACTCGCCAGGGTGCCCAGGACACTGGCGAGGATGAAGAAGGGCAGCGAGGAGTAGTCCAGCAGGCTGCAGGAGTGGCAGGGGGCGGCCGCTTCCAAGTTGCTGTAGTTATAGTCTACATCGTAGGCCCCAAGGAATTCATCCCAAAGGTCCTCTTCAAAGGCCAAAGTAGAGTTCTCCCCAGCCACCTGGCGGGCATCCTCAAAAGGGGCAATGAGAGCATCAAGTCACCCCATGGAAGAGTCTCCGGGGAACTCAGAGCAAGGCGGAGGAGAAGGATGGTGGGGAAGAGGGGGCTTGGGAGAGCCAGGGGCAGTGGGGATGGTGGGCGAGGACGAGGGCGGGTGACTCAGGAGGAAATAGAGCTGGAGAGAAGCGAGGGGAAGATGGGGCCGGGACTGGGGGGGGGTGCGGGGGGGACCCTGGATGGACCAATGAGGAAGCATACGATGGGGGTCCTAGGAGACTGGGTGAGGGGAGAAGGGAAAATGAGGGTAAGAGGCGCAGGGGGAAGGAGAGAGGCGTGCAGACTTAGGGGCAGACAGAAGAGGTGGTAGGGGGACAGAGAATGGGGCGGGCGGTGGGCTCAACCCCACACTCACCGGCTGCAGACAGTTCCCCATAACACAGCTGGGCTCAGGGCCGGCAGAGAGAAGGGCTGGGATCCTTTTGTCAGGGGTGTGGTTCCAAGATAAGTGCCAGGAGCTAATGAAGGCCATGGGCTCTGGGCAGGGCCAAGGGGTGGGCTGGGGGTGGGGGGTGCATTCAGGAAGTCTTTGCCCCACGCCCACCGCCTGCTGGAGCCTCAGGACCACTTAGGGGCACTGGCCCCAGGGCTTCCTGTTTTGAGGTTGGATTCTGCCAGTGGGAAACTTTCCTCGGGAAAGGAAAAAGGTGGGGACCAGAAAGTGGGTATTTTCCCAAAGATGGGAAGGGAGTCTGAGAGGCCAAGGGGTTTTCCAGCAAGAAGGGGTTCTTCAAACACAAGGAAGGAAGAAGGGGCCAGAGGTGAAGTGTGAGACAGAGATAAGAGACATGCTGGGAAATTGGAGGGAAAGGGCAGCTTATATCTCTCCCTGATTCTCTGTCCCCTTGAACTTGGTCCAAGGAAAGACAGTCCGAAAGCACAGTGTTTGTGGGAGGGGGTGTTGGTGGTGTTTGTGGCTGGATCCATGCGATGCTGACAATCTGAGCCATACGTGTGCCGGCGGGGGCTTTGCGTATTGGTCCTGGTATAAGAATGTACTTATTTCTGTGTGTGTGTGTATGTGTGTGTGTGGCCGTGTGTTGTGCAGTACGTGAAGCATATCTGAGTGTTAGGTTTTAGGCAGGTGTCTGGGTGTGTGTACTGCTTATCTCCGGGTCTGGGTGTTTAGGTGTGAGAGGAGGGAGGGCTGGGGAGAGCGGTGGAAGCTGCATAATGAAGCTACTTCAGGGAGTGATTGGGCATTTGCCCAGCCACCCATGGGCGCAGTGGGTGTGTCTTCCTTACCAAGTAGAACACATGATGTGACAAGTTAAAGCAGGCTGTGGGGGACAATGGGACAGCCTATTTTATAATGGGAAGGTTGCCTGTGGGGAAATCTCCATTCATATTTCTGTTGGGGGACATAAAGTCTCTGGAACTGCTACATTGGCCTGGTGTCTCAGCAAGATGTACAGCTTCTTGCGGTGGAGGAGAGCTTCATGTCCCCCACCTCCCCACCCCAGCCCAGCCGGCAGGAAGAAAGGGCGTGAACCCGGCAGGAGGTCCCCCCTGAGCCGCACCTCTCTGCTCTTTTTAGCCGCTTCCCCCCACCACCACGCCGCTGCTTTCACAAGATCTCTGTTTGGTTCCCCCACCTCTACCCTGAATTTTATTTCCTGACTTGGGGAGACTCCGCCTGGATTTGGAAAAGGTGAGCCATGGAGCGTCTGAACGGAAACGATGAGATGACATAGAGGGCTGGTTAGGCGACACTGTTCCATTTGAGAAAGCTGCGGATGGGGTGGTGCCCATTCCGCCCAGGGCTCTTTCCTGCTCACAGAGGGGAGCCCGGAGGTGGAGCGGGGAAACAAAGGTGAAGAGAGATGGCTCCCTGGCGGAGACGGCCCCCCTTTCTCCCAGGACACGAGCTCTTGTTTCGGGTTCAACATGATACGACGGGGACTGGAAAAGGAGCTTGCGGGTCCGCTGGAGCGTCCCGGGGTGACGCTGGGGGCGCGCCTCCTTCTCCCGAGCACCGCCAGCAGAGGGCGTCAGGGGACAGTCAGACGCCCCGTCCCAAACTCTAGACAGCCAGGACCCGGCCCAAAGGATGCACTTCTCTCCCGTGGAGAGCGACGTGGTCTCCGGACAGAGACACCCGGCGGGAGAGCGGCCTGGCCAGGCGCACGACACCCCCTGGCCGTGCCGGGCACAGGGACACCAGCAGAACAGCCCTTACACACGCGTCCCACGGGGAGCAAGAGCGGCAAGAAGGAGGCAGCCCAAGGACACGGATAATCCAGATATATTGAGGGTGGCCCCTCTGAGATTAGCACAGAGAGTTTAGAAAGATTATAAAGATACACGATGCCCTCCCTGCTCCACCCCCCAGCCCCGGACAGACACACACAGCACAACGGCCCCTCTCCCCACCCCCCGCCCCGTACAAATATGGCTTCTGTGTAACATGGACAGAGTGGTTCAGCTCAAAGAGGAAAAATCCTTTTCCCAAAAGCGGGTGCTGGGAAGCAGGGAGCTCACCGACCTGGGGGCCAGGGGCTGCCTTGCTGCTGTAAGAGGAGGGGGCCCTGGCTCGGGTGAGGGGCGGCCTGTGGCGCCCAGGGCCCTGACCAGCGGCTGGAAGAGTCACAAGGGGTATTACCTGAACTGAAGGGGGTGGGCAGACCCATAGGCTGCAGCGGCCCCCACCGTGCGTGCCCCCCGGGTTGTCAGAGCAGGGGGGGGACATGCTGGAATGGGGTGACGGAGGCACCAGGGGCCACCCTGGACCAGAGGCCGGACAGGGCAGGGTGAGCAATTCTGTCTCCACGGCAACCAGCTCGGCCACAAGGAAGACACAAAATCAAAAGCAGGGCCGGGATGGGAAGGAGACAGGCGGTTTCACTCCCAGCCCTCGACGCGCTGGGCACACGCTACGGGAGTAACAAGTGACTGTGGTCATTCCAGGGCCAGTGCCAGGGCCAGGCCTGAGGGATGCATAGCAAAGGCTGTGGCACTGATGCCATGGCTCTGAGAGGGGACACGGAGGCGGGGGCTAAATGCCCTGGGTTTGAGGGAGAGATGAGGTGGAGAGCTGAGCCAAAACACTCCCTGGGGTGGTTTTCTCTAGGACAGGTAGGCGTCAGGGAAGGCCTGGAAAACAGTGCGACGGAGCAACGTCCCAGGTGAGGTACACGGCCTGCCTAGGGTCCCTCAGCTCCCAAAGCCCTCCTTTACAGGCCCCGCAGCCCGCCCACCTGCCCAGGACCCCCTCTGCCTCACGCTCACACACACACACACACACACACACACATGTATGTGCACAGACACACACGGACCCACACAGCCGCACACTCACAGTATTCCCTTAGTTGGGGCAGGAAACAGCTCAGTGCAGTGAAGCTCCTTTTAGTATTTTTGTTGTTGTGTCTGCCTGGCTGCTGGGGGGGGGGGGCTGAGGGATGGCTTGGGGAACAGGAAGAGGCACAGGGCAGCACAAGACAGGGAGAGCGGTTTGCTGAGTGGTTGCCGTGCAACAGTCCAGGGCTTGGGTGAGAGTGAGGGGCCCCTGGGCAGGGAAGCAGATGCCGTTCAGGCCCCAGGGCAGCGCCTCTCCCACAGCTGCTGGAGCAGGGAGGGGCAGCCTTGCTCTGCTAGCCCCCAAGGGCGGTTCCTGGGAAAAGGGCCTGGCTTCATTCACTGCGGGGGGCGAGGGGCAGATGGGGGGGTATCTCTGCCATCCTTCCTCTCCAAATCTGTCCCTCCTGCAGGGACCTGCCTCCTCCCCAGGGGGAAGCCCTGGGTCCCTGCACAGCTGCATGCCACCTGCAGGTCACATCCCCTGGGGACCCCCATTCACTCCTTTCCCACTGGGTGGAGGCACAGCGGTACCTGCTCCTTCCACGGCTCAAGGTGTGCGACTAACGGAGGAAAAGCCACCTTCAGCTCCTGCTCGGAAAGCTCCCATTCTCGGAGAAGTCCAGAAAGAGGCTCTGCTGTAGAGGATGGAGGGCTGGGCACAGCCCCCCACCCCAGACCGACCCCGCTCCTTTCCAGCCCCTACCCTGTCCTCGTTCTCCTCTTAACACTCTGGGTTTTTCTTTTCTTTTCTTTTTCTTTTTTTTTTTTCTCCTCGCTCCAGGGCCCCTACCCCTCCAGCCTGGAGACGGATTTGATTCGGGATTGTTACAAAAATAATAATAACCCAAACGCAGAGAAGCCACGGAAAGGGCTGAGGGCAACCCTCCCTCCCCCCCGCCCTCCTCCCTCCCCATTCCAAACCGAGTACAAAACCGCACCCAAAGCAGACATTCTGTACAGGGGGGTGGGGGGGCTGGGGAGCAAGCGGGAGGGGCGGCCCTGGGGTCGCTCTGTACAAGTCCAGGTTGGTGATGGCCCCAGCAGTCCCCATGGGGTCCCCGGGGGGGCGCCCCTAGATGAAATATTCCTTCTTGTCGTCCCCGCCCGACTGCCCGCCTTCTGCGTTGATGATGGCCGTGTCTGCATCCGGGGCATCGTCGGAGCCTTTCGCCTCGTGTGTCAGGTAGGTTCCTGGCGGGGGGGGACGGGGAGAGAGAGGCTCCTTCTTTCAGGAGCAGTTTCCAAACCTCTGAAGCCCCCCTGCCCACTTTCTCACCACCCCCCCAAGACCTTGCCTCTGTAAGTTTTCTCCTACCAGGAGTGTTTCTTCCTCCCCACCTGGGGCCCTAATTTGCTGCCAACATCCTTCATCTGACCACACCCCCAAGAATGAATGAATCCTGCCTTTAATTAGAGTCTCATCTATAACTCAGGCAAAAAATAAATAAATAAATAATGGTGTGTGTGTGCATGTGCACACGTTAATATGGTGAGAGGGAAAGTGCTGTGTCAGCTCCATGACAACGCAGTTGAGATCTGAGTAGCCTCTGACCAGTCTATGTAGTCTGGCTGCTGGTGAGAAGTAATAATGGGGGCGATGGGGAGGTGAGAGGGGGTGTCTGAGAAGAAGGGATGCTAGGAGAGGGAAAGGCGAGATAGCAGGAATCCAGGACAGGAGAGAAAAGAAAAGAGGTGATGTGGGGCCAAGGGGCAACGAGATCCAAAGGACAAAGAACATGAGCTAAGGAGAAAGGAAGAACGTGCAAGAAGAAATGGGCAGAAGAGGCCGAGTCCTCTGTCTTATAGCAGGGGACCCTGGAGGCAGAGCAGCACGGGAGCAGCAGCTGACTGAGTGGGAAGGTTTGCTTTTTCCTTGGATGATCACCCAGTGACGGGGCTCTAGCGCGGGGCCGGTGGTGTTCAGCGAGCACCGGGTGGGCTGCGTCCTTTCTTCCTCCAACACTCCAAGGAGCCGGGGGAGTCTCTGAAGGCCCTTCTGGTAGCCAGCTCCCACCCGCCTGCCCCTGAAGGACCACGCTTCCCACTTCCAAGTTCGCCCAGCCTTCCCTGGTGCCTCTGACCTTTGTGCCGGATCAAGTAGTGGCCGAGGAAGATGAGCAGGATGAGCAGCAGGAAGACGATGAAAGCCACGATCCCACCGATGATGGCGTGGTAGGTGCTGGAGGAGGAGGGCACCGGACTGGGGTCTGGAGGAAGCGGGGGCGGGGGGGATGCACACAGTCAGATCTGGGAAGAACCTTTATCTTACAGCGTTTCTGACCTGGCCATCAGATCAGCAGAGTGGAGTGGCATCATTTCAGCAATGGGGATACGCTTTATTTTGTACCTAGTTCCTTGCACGGCATCTGGAACATACTCATCATTTAAAAATAATTTATTCATGAATAAATAGATAAATCTGCTCACACTTGACCTTTTAATTCGAGTTTGTGGACCTGATGTTTAGTGCAAGGTCATCACTTTAACTGAAATCACCTCTTATTCTCCTTGTCTCAGTATCTCTGTCTGTCTGTCTGACTCCTTTTCTTTCAATTTCTGGGTTTACAGACTAGTCTTCCCTATCCCCCAGGTCCTCTCACCCTGTCTGCTTGATATCCTGACCTGGCCTTTTGGGGGGGGTGCTTCTCAACCTACTCATCTATTGCCCTGATACTGGAGAGAGAAGGAGCAGCAAAAAACTACGGAGCCAGGAAGAGGCCCTTTGAGAATATCTTATAAAGATGATGGACTGTGATTCCCTGTAGAGAGAACAGTGTTCCTTCATGGCAGGGGAGTTTAGGGTTCCTGCCAGACCCAGTCCTCCAGCGCGTCTCGTCAGAGCAGTCTGGGACGCCATCATCACTGTCCCACCATCCAAAGGTTTGTGGGAAGGACAAAGGCAGAACCGATCCCCCCAATGGCGAGGTCTCTGCCACAGGATATAGAGACTCCGTCTTCCATAGCAGCAGCTATAGAGGACAGATTCCCAAGCACGGGCTTGACCAGGCACGCCAAGGAGAGCCACGGCTGTAGTCAGAGTCCCACAGATCTGAGGAGACAGTGCACAGGCCCAGGGCACAGCTCTGATGTGTCGAAAATCGCATGAGCTGTAGTTATAGCTCTCCCACCCATGGGAAAGTGACTGCTTTTTTTTTTTTCTTTCTTTTTTATAGACTCAGCTTGAGTCTTGATGCCTCATTGACTCCTTACACAGTTTGTCTTTCCTACCTTATGTCTCCTCAGGCTTTACTGGGCCAGCTTTTTAGTTCCTTGCCTGTTTCCGCCTTATTTGAAAAAAAAAAACAAATTTATGCTCCAGTTTTTATGCTCTGCTTGGGAGCGCGGGGGAAGAAGGTCCCAGGGGCTCTGTGATGTGAGAGGTGGGTGTGACGGTATGAATTGGAGGAAGCAGAGTGTGGGTACTTGCTGTGTCCCCAGCAACCCCTCTACCAGGGAGCATGTGGGACACAATCCACATTAAAAAATCACTCCTGGATAAGTATCCCAGAGGCTATGGGAATGGAAATTCCCTAGATAAGCATAGGTTTCCATGGCCAAAATGACCTCCGGGGTCATCAATTACAGGTCGCTGTCTCTAGGTAGAACTGCGTTTAATTTCATTCCAGGTAGTTGGGTGTCAACACGCTTTAGGAACATTCCCGGAAGGAGATGCAGTAACGCATCCCACCGCCAGGCGTCAGCACTGAAAGCAGAGGCAAACAGGACGGTGCTTTTCAGCACAGGGCGGGGGGGATCAACAAGGGACCAAGCACAAGAGCACAGGAACTTTCTTCCACTGCCAATCGTCAGCAGGGCTGGGCAGGAGAGATCTGGGGGCAGACACGGGACCTCAGTGCATTGTCCTGGCTCCTGGCACCCTACAATAGCTTCGTTGTGCTGAGGCAGCTCCCACATGCTGAGGTCTGCCCCTGGAGCTGGAATCACCCCATCCAGACACTCCGGTCCCGAGATCTTTGGTCTCTTGCCTCTGGGAGGCCCGGCTCCTCTCTCTACGAGGCTTTAATGGACGCTTCACGGAAGGGAGCCTCTGATGTTCCCCTGACAATACATTTCCCTGATTCCGAGGAAAGGCTTATTACGATTTTCTGGCAGGATCCTGCTACTGTCGGAAGATCTTCAAAAGCTCTCCTGCCAACTGTCCATAAAGGAGCCTCTGTCCTAGCCTGTCCCCTCTCCTGGATCTGGTGTCACACCTTAGGGAAGAACTTCAGAGAAGGCGCGTCCCCTAGTCTCTCTAGAAGACGTGGCATCTGAGAAGAGGTTCTGAGCATCTCCCAACGGAATACAAACCTATGTCTGTTTTCTGCCTGGACTCGGTGTCCTGTGTCTAAGGTCGGCAGAAAAAGAGATGACAACGGCAGCATGCATGCCTCACGGGTCACGGGAGACGCGACTCTGAGGACAGCCTGTTGCAAAGGGAGATGCACCCACACCCACATCTGAGGGGCTCTGGGGCCTCTACACACAGAATTATTATTGATTGATTGATTGATTGCCTTTTTAGGGTCGCACACGTGGCACATGGAGGTTCCCAGGCTAGGGGTCTAATTGGAGCTGCAGCCGCTGGTCTACACCATAGCCAAAGCAAGGCCGGATCCTTAACCCACTGAGCGAGGCCAGGGACCGAACCTGGGTCCTAATGGATACTAGCCAGATTCATTTCCGCTGATGGAATAAATAGGAACTCCCTATTTATTTATTTTTTGGCTTCAGCCACAGCATGCAAAAGTTCTTGGGCTAGGGATCGAACCCGTACCACAGCTGCAGCCTGGGCCATGGCAGTGGCAACGCCGGATCCTTAACCGACTGTGCCACCTAGGAAGTTCCCAGAATTAATATTCTTGTTGCCAGGTGAGCAAGCGGTTTGGAGGATGGTGTCCCTTGAGTCACCACTGCCAAACAAAGGCAGAACAGGCCACCATTGCATTGACTTTTCCTTATTACACATGCTAGAGAGGACCTGGAGCCAGGGTCCTCAGGCCTGAGTCCACCGGGGGTGGCCTGTGGCCCCTCTGGTCTGCGGATGCTTTCCAGAGATGGAAAGACCAGTGTCCCAGAGGGCAGGGGCCTGCGGTGGGTGGGGAGAGCTGCGGAGGGCTCACCGTTCACGTTGAGAGTGTAGTAAGCCTTGTAGCTGCCCATGTTGCTGGTGGCTGTGCAGCCGTAGGTGCCGCTGTCACTCTTGTTGAGGAAGGGGAAGATCAGGGCGCTGTCCTGGGTCATCTTTAGCGGGGGCACACTGCCTTCCTTCTCCCACAGGTACTGCTGGGGGCTGTTGAGGCAGAGAAACCCCAAGGGTTCAAGAGAGAGTAGGTCAGGGAGCTCAAGAGGGCAAAACAGGACAAAACAAAACCGGGAGCAGGGACATCAAGGACAGCTGGACGAAGGCTCACGGCTCAGGGAGTTCCAGGGGCCAGAGTCACTGAGTCGCTCAGAGGCGGGGGAGGGTGACGCCTTGGGGTTCAACCTGGGGACCAGGGAGGTGGCCTGGCTGGTATCTAAACTGTGACTTGGCTTCTTAGGGAACCTCAGGGGCTCAGCCAGGGAGCAGCTCCTCCCACTTTGCTGCTTTGCAGGACAAACAGAGGATGGGTGCTGTTAGTGTCAGGGCAAACTGGAGGCTGGGACCGTATGGAGGAGATGGGAATACTAAAGGCCAGGAAGCGGATCTCCTTACACAGGATTGCCACGCCCCTCACAGTGCAGCAACAGCTTCTGGCCCTCACGCGGATGCGGAGGGTCCGGCCTGATCTTCGCCGTCGGTGTGTCTGCGGAGCAGGAAACAGCACCAACGTCAAGCTCACATACCATTTAGGAGATCGCCTCCAGCTCAGAATCATCAGTGACACGGGACAGCTCCCACCCCTGAAGGCCCAGGGGCCCAAGAGGCTGTGAACAAAGACGCCCCCCCCACCAACCTGCACCTCTGTGAGCCAAGACCCGACTTGCTGCTGGATGCGTCAAGGGGCTGCTGCAACCTGGGAAGGTCTGTCCTGGCTGGGTACCCAAGGGCTGTCTTAGCAGAGAGCTGACAAGGAGGATCGCGGGATCATCTCTGCCCAGCTCATAGACAGGACTTCATACATTTTTTTTTTCTTTCACTTTTGGCCGCCCCGAGGCATAGAGTTTCCAGGCCAGGGATCAGATCTGAGCCACAGTCATGACCTAGATTCCCCAGATTGAACTCCAAGCCACAGCTGCGGCAAAGCCGGATCCTCAACCCACTGTGTCGGGCCGGGGATCGAACCTGAGACGCAGTGCTCCCCAAACGCTCCCAAGCCTGTGGCACCACAGCAGGAAATCCCTTCATACATAGTTTTGACGGAGCAAATACACTTGGATCTGATCATTTACTGAGCTCACAACCCCTCCATCCTCTCAGCAAGGGAGCTGACATGGGCAGCGGCGCTTCAATGCAAAACATCCTTTTTAGCGGCCAGTCCGAAAATGAAGGGAGAGCTTTGAAATGGCAAAGGATGGGGGTCTTATTTTGGCTGCGAAAAGGCACTGACACAATATAGATGGGCTCGGTGAAGGAATAATGGCATCTGCCACCGACGCCGAGGGGCTGAGGAGGCTGCGTCCAGATGGCCGCACGGAACAATACAGCCAGATGCAGGTTTAGAACAACAGATAAAGAGGCCGCGCTCTCCCTAAGGGCAGAGCCAACCTGAACAACCGGTTCGTGAAACAGGACAAAGAGAATCAGGCCAGGGAAGAGAATGGGTATTCCTCGGCCTCACAGCCATAGAAACTTCTAGCATAGAGCCTGGAGTAGAACATTCGTGGACTGACTGGTGGTCACAGTTGGGCCAAAAGGGTCCTTGGAAAGTAACTGCCAGATGGTCTGGCCCCTGACAGGGAAGTCTCTGGGCTCAGACAGGAGAGGGCTTTCTTCGGCCCTGACCAGGGACCAGGCCCAGGACAAGACGCCCAAGGCCGGAGGCCTTACCTTCAGAACTAATAATCAGAAACACCTTAGAACAATGTAAAGTTCTTTCACTATAGACTGTTTCCTTTATCCTCGTGACAATGCGCTGAGGTAACAGGGCCCCGGAAGGATGAGAGGATCTGGTGGAAGTGGCACAGCAAGTAAGCAATGGCGCTGCAGCCAGATCCCAGGCTGGCGGTTACCAGACGTATCCAGATCAGAAGTCTGCTGAACGGACAGTGACGCCCCTCCCCCACCCCCACCCCACCTCAGGTTCAAGTTTCCCCAGTGGGTCTAGCAATGGATTTAAATAGCACTGAAGTCAGGCCCGGATCTTCCCCGAGAAAGAGATGAAGGGTTTGGATTATTTTAGAAAAGTACCTGGGAGTTCCCGTCGTGGCTCAGTGGTTAACGAATCCGACTAGGAACCATGAGGTCGTGCATTCGATCCCTGGCCTCGCTCAGTGGGTTAAGGATCCGGCCCGTTGCCGTGAGCTGTGGTGTAGGTTGCAGACGCGGCTCGGATCCCACGTTGCTGTGGCTGTGGCGAAGGCCGGCAGCTACAGCTCCTGTTAGACCCCTAGCCTGGGAACCTCCATATGCCATGGGTGTGGCCCTAAAAAAAGACAAAAAAAGAGTATTTCTAGATTTTCTCAGGTGATTGGGGACAGATGTCATGGAAGGAAGAGGATCCTTGAAAGGGATGGGAGTAGTGACTGTGACAGTGGCCATTTCAGGTCAGAATCCCAAAAGAAATCACAGAGTTGGGGCAGATGAGGGGGGCAGGGAGTATAGGAAAAATCTGGGAATAATGATGCCATAGAAGCTGTGTTTTCCTACCTCTTGTCTTTTCTTAAAGTCCCGGTACGTCAGACCCAGAAGAAGCCTCTGTGATTCCATGCCCCTCACCTCAGTTTTAGCAAATAAAGCATCAAACTCAGTGGCATAATTTCCTTAATATCCCTCAGCTAGGAAGTGGTGGAGGGCCAACTACACAGCCCGTGTCTTCCGGCTCCTGACTTGTTTCAGTTACTGATACACTTTAAAATCCAGCTGCATAACACTGGTCTAGTCCAGGATTTGGTTGAGACTTACCTGCGGGGCCAGATCCCGCCAGCTACATGTTTCCGTACATGAAGTTTCACGGGAACGTTGCTTCAGTCCTTTGTTAGCATGCGATCTACGGCTACTGTCCTGCAGCAACTACGGAGCTGGGCAGCTGAGACAGAGACCACACGGCCCTCAAATCCTCAAGGGCTCGTTGGGGGTCCCTGCGCCGAAAAAGTCTGCTGACCCGTGGCCTCGTCCTGGGACCTCCTGACTTTCTTTTTTTAACCTATTTATTTTTCTTTACCCGGCGCTTCAGATATAATCATCTGCACTTTCCTCTTCCCCACTCCCGTCTCCTCCCAGAGCCTCTTCGCCCACCAGCCTGCGACATACACAAGACTTCGATGCGCTGCGAGGTGGACCTGTCGGCTCCCTTCAGAGATTCATGGTTCACAGAGCATACGATGTCGGCCCCATCGTCCTCCCGGGTGACCTGGAAGGTGACTGAGCTGCTCACGGTGAAGGTTTTGCCTTTGGGATCTTCCTGTACCCGGGTCGGTTCTCCTAGAGAGCAGAACGGACGTGCACACGCACGCAGAGACACGGAGTGAGCCCTCACGTGCAGAGACTGTGTGGGCTCCACTGCAGACATACATACAGATGGTGCGTCCCGACTTAGACTGAGAAAGTTGTGAAATGGATATGTACACACATGGAGGATGGAGGCCCCAACACACACACACACACACACACGAGTGTACCCAGAATATCTGTCATTCTCCTTTCTCCTTCTACGCCATGTCTTACGTGCACATACACAGACCTAGACACCTGACCCTCTCCCTCCCTCCCTCTCCTCTCCTCTGTCCCAGGACCACTGCCCCCCGTCACCCCCCCAAGGCAGGAGGACCTTACCGTGGAGCTCTTGGTCGCCCTTCCTCCAGGTGAGCTGCGCTGCAGGTTTGCTTCCAGAAGACTGACAGTTGAGGGTGGTTGTATCTTTTTCCCGCAACGATGACTTGTAGCCGGTGATGACGGGCTTCTGTGGGATTCCTGCCACGGACAGGGGACGGCCAGGGTGGGAAGGAGAGCCACCCCGAGGTCAGCCCTCAAGCTCCGCCTCCTGACACGGACTCTCTGGAGGGTGGGCCGTCTAGGTCCTGTTTTGCTTTATGGTGGGTAGAAGGCTAGAGAAACTACCTTTCTCTTTGATCTCCTCCCCGGGGATCCGGGGGGAGACGTGGGGGGTGGGGGAGGGGCGGTAGTGGAAAATTTACCAAACCGGAGACAGTGTTCCACCCAATGTCCCAAAGTAAAAAGACTGGGGGTGGCCACAGACACGACATGAGGCTCGGGTAGGCAAAGGAGGAAACTGAAAGACAGGATCGAGATGAGCTCATGCAAGCAACTGGGGCACTCGGCTTGGAAATTATAACCATACCCTGCACATACTGCTCGTGTTTGCCTCACACAGTCTCGGTAGGTAGGTGGAATAGACACCGTCACCCTTTTGTTAAAGGTTAGGAAATTCAGGCACAGAGAGAGTGAGAGATTTGTCCCAGAGCAACAGTAAGTAAAGGAGAAAAGATTAGACCCCGGCGCTCTTTGCGTTTCATTCCATTGCGATGGAAACACAGGCTGAACTTTCTCGAAATGCCTCGAGACTTGCTTGGCTCTAGGCCACTTTGGAGGGGCCCCGCTCAGGGAGGTTTGTTTGCAAGGACGCATGCTGTGGAGACACCGGGGTTCGGGAGCCTCACCGAGCACGGTGACGAGGGACTTGGCAGTTCTCACAGGCATCGTGAAGATGGAGCAGGTGTATTCGCCCTCGTCCTCCAGGGCCACGTTGCTGATGCTGATGCTGAGCTCGTGGGGCGTAGATCTAACCAGCTGAATCCGATTATCTCGCAGGGCTGGCGGAAATGGGGAGAATTGGAAGCAAGGCTTTCACTGGCACCTTTCATCTTTATCTTCCAATCCCAGGCTAGCTTCTTGGCGAGAAAGGGTCTAGTGTGGTTTGGGGCAGGGACCAAAAAAAAAAAAAAAACTGCTCCCCTGGGTCTGAGCAGTTGTTATTCTGCCATTTTCCCAGGCCACTGGGTTCAGCAGCCTCAGAGACACTCAAGAAAAGTAAGCTGGATTTGTGGGCCTCTTTGGGCAAGACATGGGGTAATGCTGACATCAGCTGTCTCTTAGGGCTCTTCTGGGGTGAATCACTCCAGGACCCTACAGGTCCACGCATGGCCTGGGTCAGAACTGTAATAAAGAAGTTTCTCTGGGAGTTCCCATTGGGGCACAGCAGAAACGAATCCCACTAGTATCCATGAGGACGCGGGTTTGATCCGTGGCCTCCTTCAGTGGGTTAAGGATCCAGCATTGCCATGAGCTGTGGTGTAGGTCGCAGATGCAGCTCAGATCCTGCGTTGCTGTGGCTGTGGCGTAGGTCAGCCACTGTAGCTCCGATTCGACCTCCAGCCTAGGAACTGCCATATGCCACAGGTGTGGCCCTAAAAAATCCCCCAAAAAACAAAAAGTTTCTCTGGAGCCAGTTGAGGAGCCCAAGGTCTGCTGCTTCCTCAAACGACGATGGGGACATTTCTCCTCAGCTCCACGGTCCCCTCCTCCAGCCCACGGTTCCCACGGAGAGAGATGGCTCTCGGGGTCCTACCTCTCTTCTCCCCGAAGTAGAGCGTCTGCTGGGCAGGGTTAGACCACTGCAGGGACGAGTCCTCATGCTCTTTCACTTGGCACTTGAGCACCACAGTGCCACCAGCCACCACTGTCTCATCAGATGTCCAGGGCTGACTGTCTGCAGGAGTAGGGCAGGGTGAGTTTTCTGGGACCGCGCTAGCCCCGCCACCCATTTCTGGGCCAAAGCCAACCTCATCTATTCGGACCATCCAAGGCCAGTGTCTCCGTCTTCTCCTGACGCATGGTGGGGGGTGGGGAGGAAGAGGGGCGGCGGGGGGGAGCGGGGGAGACAGACCTTACTGCTTCTTGCTTTGAATGCACAGAAAACCAGTCCCTGGCTGAAGGTTTGCTGGGTGAACTGAGAGGGCCACAGACACTGAGAGGAACAAAGGTGCCCAGAATCCGCCCATACCACGCTACCACTCTGCACGGATCTTTTCTGATAGAGTTCTACCAGGCCCCTTTGAAAACACACATACAGATCTGTCATCCTGTTTTACCTTCCTGCTGCCACCTGCATGGAAGAGCAAGAACAGGAGAAGCGGCTGTGACTAATAATCCCCAAACTAAAAGGGAAGAAAAGGCCAAGCCAGCCCTTGGGTGGCACATTCATTTACACAAGAGGTAGCTGATAAAACTGCAAAATAAACAAACGAAAGAGATTGAAAAAAAAAAACCTGAAATACTTTGACACAGACTTTTCAATGCCTCCAACAATCACCTCCCTTCAGTCACCAGCTCCCTTAACGTAATCCTTTCAGTCTCAGTTTTACCCGCCTCCCAAATCAGGACACAAACCGGAGTCACCATCCTAATGGTGTTTTAAAGGATAAAGGATGAAGGTTTTCCTTTTGAAGGGATGGAAATAAGGTTTCTAAACCCTCTCTCCTTAGTCAAGTTAAAAAAATAAAAGGACTAATAAGGTACCCAAGCCATTCGAATCCCAAACGTGCCTTCGATCGGGCCCAGCGGTGAGCCCCTCAGACACGTGACGCTGACTTCCTCCCTCCATCTAAGATTGTTCCACGTTGCCCACAGCACGGATTCTGATTCCCAGTATTGATTCCCTCATCTTCAGGACTGACTTTCCATGACCCAATAGCACTGACCTCTGCAGAACTAAAATAAACAACACCCTCCAGCTCTGATTCCCGAAATATCCACAAAATGTTTTCTAAATGGCTCCATTAGCATTGTCCTCTCTGAAGGGAAACCAAGAAATGTACTTCCTACATTCCCTAATTAGCAATTTAAAGCAACCCCCACATTCCCTATGGCACTCACCTTATCCCCTGCCCTATCTGCTTATTTCCTTTTTTCTTGGTCTCCGGCTCCATTTTTAAGGAATATTCGAGTGCTCCGGGCAGAGAAAGGGCCTAAGAGTAAAGGAGGCTGGTGCCGGAGTTTATACCAAGTCACCAACGCTTCCGGGGGACTCTCTCCAAATTGGAAGCACGGACACTGGCCTCCAGCTTTAGTGTTTAGAGTCGCAAAACTTAAAACTGACGGGGATCTTCAGGATCATGGAATCCAATTCTCTCATTGTCCAGATGTAGACCATGAGGCAATGGAGGTGAAGTGATTGCCTGAGCTCACTCTACTGATTGGCGATTCCAGTCAGGACTCGACTCTTTCTGACTCTCTAGTGCAGTGTTCTTTTCCCTGGAATGCACCTCAAGTAATCATCTAACTTGAGAATTAACACCACAATGTTCATATTAGTGAGCCAGAGACAGAGCTGGCTGGATCAATTCGCAAGTGACCTGTTCCTTCCACATCTCAACAAAAAGTTTGGGAAACCCTTTGTTTACTGCTAGCCATATGCCAGTTCTTGACTAGTAATTCCACCGTCCCTGGTTCCCTTGGAGGAATTCTACCGCGATTGTGTCTTTCCAGAACCTCTTTATTCTGAGTAAGACACTCCTGTGGAATCATTTTATTTTTGGAAGAAGGGGTGTAGGGGACACAGAGGTCTCTGTACTGGAGTCAGGGAAGGAGGAGTAGGTGCTGGAGCGGTTGGTGGTGTAGAACTAGGCGCTAAAATGTCAAATGGGAAGGAGGAAGAGCTGTGTCGTAATGAGCGGAGTGAGGACATAGGTGGAGGCAACATGAGTGGGAGACGATGTGAAGATGGCTGAGGGAACTGAGGGACATCGAGATGAGCGGGCCTGGATTCTCACCTTGACTGGCCAGCATGTCAGGGCTGCTCCAGACTGTGGAGCTGATGGCCTCGTCGAGTGGAGCCAGAGTTCCCAGCTCCAAATTCTGCTCCTGCCAGTAGCCTGGGGAGAGAGTCTCCATCAAGGATGAGCCCTACGGATAAGCTGCTACAGTTCGGGATCTGTACTTTCATTGCTGGGGGTGGGGGGGACAGGACTGGCCCCTATGAAAAGCAGGTTCACCAAGGTACCTAAGATAAGGTGGGTTTCTCACAAAGGGGAGAGATTAACTAGAGTCCTGAAAACAGAATGAATTCCTCCTTCTAAGGGGTGAATTAAAGGAGGATGCTGAACTTTACCCATCAATCTTAACAGGTTGGCATCAACAGAGATCTTAGAGGTCATTTGGTCCAGTTCTCCCAATTCACAGATGAGGACAAGGAAGCCCACAAAGGTTAAAAGTGACTTGGTGAAGGTCATACACAAACATGAAAGATACCCAGAGCCTTTTCATTCCTAATCCAGGAATGCTACACCGTATTATCTACCAAAACAACGGCAGGTTTAATAATTAGAAAATACGTGCTCATTTAATCCTTCAGATAAACCAGTTAAATACGTACACTGGTTTTATTTATACCTTGCAAAGTGGGAACAGAATGAAGTGACTTGTCCAAGTAGTACAAATAGAAGAACTAAGACTGGAAATTAAATGCCTGATTCCAAATCTAAAACCCTATTTGTTTGTTTCAAGGTGACACCCCATAGCACTGAAGGCAGAGACCACAGGTAGGTTTGAAAGTTGTCGGACGCCTGCCAG
The DNA here is from genome assembly GCA_004024745.2 of Catagonus wagneri. Classification (NCBI taxonomy): domain Eukaryota; kingdom Metazoa; phylum Chordata; class Mammalia; order Artiodactyla; family Tayassuidae; genus Catagonus; species Catagonus wagneri. The sequence goes on along the minus strand of PVHT020000793.1, from coordinate 3,005,381 downwards.
AAAGTTACTTTCTAGAGGGTCCTCAAATTCTCAAATTTTCCTCCGCCATCCTCAGTCCCACTCACTATTTTATGTCACTGACTCTTCTCCCTGCTCTTGCAAGGCCTGAGTCAACGCCTCTTTTCCTAGTTGGTAGTCCTTACCCCTAAACCCTTTTGTATAGTACGGCGACGTGTCCACGTCTCTTTTCCCAACTCAGTCTGAGAAGCGGAGGGACAAAGAAACCGCCCGCGGAATCTTTTCAGACTCTCCTCGTAAACTCACAAGTAGCCAATCATGTGCTCAAAACTTGGTGACGTCATCGGCTGCTGAGCAGAGTCCGGAGTTCTACTTGTCCCGGGCCTGGAGTCCAGGCAGAACTTCGCCAATTGTCTAAGCGCGCCGGCTCTGGAGCCAGCAGGGCAGCGGGTGGGAGAGGAAACGGTGAGAAGGGGGCGCTGGGGCCAAGGGGGATGGGCAGGGAACGGAGTGGCAGGGGTCCGAGACTAAGAAGAGAAGAGGGACATGGGCTTAGGTCCAGGAGAAAAGAAAGGGGACAAGGGGGAGAACTGCGGAGTCAAAAGGAACGAGGGGCGTGGGAAGGGAGAGAGGTGGGGGAAGGGGAGGGGTGTTAGAGAGTCTAGCCTCCGGAGAGGGCGCTAAGATAGCTTCGGAGGTACACTGGCGTTCAAGGAGACGCCTTCCTTCTCCGCTGTTCCTCACGGACATCTTCCAGGAGGTTTGAGAAATGACTCTGTTGCCGAACAGGAGAAGCTCTGATGCCCAAATAGGGAGGAGGAGTAAAGCAGGAAAAAAAAAAAAATGTCTGTAACAGGCAGAAGTAGGCAAGAAAGGGAAAAAGGAAAGTGTTGATGAAGAGAGGCAAGGAAGATGAGAAGGAAGAGCGGCCAGAAAGCGGACAAGGGCGCCCAGAGCCGTCGGCGACTCTCCCTGGGTGCCAGGCCTTCACCCTACTTACTGCCTTCTGTGGACATCAAAGATGGAGGCGAGCGGAAGTTGGTGAGTGTTTCCTGGTATTTTCCAGGTCTTGTGTTTGCGGGTGCTTCAGCACCCAGTGGGAAGCCAGAGTGGCTGTGCTGCAGCTTGGGATGGTGGAAGGACAGGGAGAAACCAGAGAGGGGTCAATGCTCAACCCCACGGTACTGGTACTGCTGCACAAAGTATTTGCTGAAATGGAGAAAATAGCCATCTCCTACGTTGGCACAGGGCTTTCAGTTTGCAGTGGATTTTCAACTGTGAATTCATTTCATGTCAAAACAATCTTGAGAGAGAGGCAGCCAGATAGAATTACTTTTTAGAGATGAGGTTTAGAGAGGTTCAGTGACTTACCTAAAGGCACACAAATAGCACACCCCTCAAGGATCCTCTTTTTCTCCCTGGTGGTGCGCTCAAAGCTTTTTCAACAGCCTCTGTTTTTTTACAGCATTTCAGCCCATTGTATTGCAATTTACTTGTTTAGTTACCAGCTTCCTCATCTAAACTTTGAGTTGGTGAAGAGCGGGAACCTTCTCTTACTCATCTTTGTATCTTCAGCACTTAGCCCATAGTGGACTCTCAGTACACTTAATTGGCTCTGGTAATTCATTCCGTCACAGTTGACACTCTGCTATATCCATTGTTTACTACTCAGGCAGTGTGTATTCTGTCCAAGCAGCATGGATTTCATCTTTTTCTTTCTTGTGTGCTGTTTTCTGCCTTCTCCTGGGTTGCTTTTCTCCTTGCTTACATTCCTTTCATCCCTCCCCTCCTCCTGCATTTTGATGGCATTTATTTTTTCTGCATAGGATGAATGAGTGAAATGATGACACGGGTCATTCAAACCAAAATGAACTGTTTAGATGAGGGGACTGATAACGAAACAGATAATCTTCAATAAATGGCGTGTTTGGGGTGTGCTGGATATCCTGTCTCTGCAGGTTTACAAGGAACTAACTAGTTTGTTGTGTTTTAAGAAACTGATTAAGAAATAACTGTGTTTCTTTGTTTTTTCCTTGTGCTGGGGGTGAGATTTTCCCCTCTAATTTGGCAATGTACTCATGATCTCATGTCTCCTCTTGAGAACTGTCTGTTAATATGCCTGAAAGTTTTCTTGCAGTTTTTATAAAATTGTACATCTGTAATGATACATTCTGAATAGCCACTCCCCCGAGAGCAGATGAGTGATTATAATGTTATTCACAGAAAGAAGGACAAGTGGCAGAAATTGTCACCTGGATCGTGAAAGGCTTGTGCTGGTTCTTTGGATTTAGATCATGCCAATCATTTACGAAAGCAGCATAAACTCCCTCAAAGGATTCAGACAGGAAAAAAAGTTAAGAGTGCCCTGAAAAGGTGGCATGCACTTTGAAGTGGAAACTGTGACAGTTCTGCTCAGGCAGGGTCACTGGAAGGAAATGCAGACCACAAGACCATTAGTAAGGGGAAGCCCAGGTTATTCACGTAGAAAAACAGATAAAGAAAGCTCAAGTCATATGGGTCATATTGTTTTCCTGCTTAGAAACCTTCACTGACTTCCCACTGTCTGCAGATAATATCCAGGTCTGCTAGCCTGGCTTACAGGGTTCTGTACAGCCTGACACCAGTATGCCTTTCAGCTTTGTCTTTTCTTTACTTCACTCACCCCATATCCCAAACATAGGATATTATTTGGAATCCTTTCTGTAAACCCTTTGCTTTCCTGCATGCATTCTCTCTCCCACAGTCACTCTGTCAATAATGCCTTTCACCCATCTTTTAAGCCCTATCCATCTTTAAAGCCTACTTTTGGTGGCACTTCCTTCAAGAAGCCTTCCCTGGTTGCCTCAGATGGAAATAATTTCTCTTTTTTTTTTCGAGTTGCAACATTTGATTGCTTTTCTTAAATTAGGCATCACTCTTTACTTTTTCCTGCAAGTTTGGCTTCCCTCCAGAATTATGACAATTCTGCAGGTAGGGTCGATATCTGATTCATCTCTGCATACAGTACTGGCTCTGAAATGGCATATAGCACTTCAAATGTGCTTAAGAACTATTTATTTCATAAGTGAATCAAAGATGCTGAGCGTCTTAACTTGTGAGAACCAGGTTCAACATCTGCTGGTGAAGAGGAAATGGCAAACTATACAGGTGAGGAAGAAATGGGGCAAGGAAGAGGGTAGATCATCCAGATGCTGAAGTTCTAGAAGTCTACAAGATGAGGGGAATCTGTATTTACTGATTATCTTCTGTGTGTCAAGATCCAAGCTGGGTGCTCTATATTCATTATTCCAGAAGAGATAGTCTTATGCACATGTTAAGGATGAGTTAACAAAGACTCACAGAAAGTTAAGGAACTTTTCCATATGATGGACCCAATAATTGCTGGGATAGGGCAGCCTTTAAACTTGATCTCTCTGACCAGAAAGCCCAGTTTCCTGCACATCTTCACTTGACTGCCTCCCTTTGCAGAAGCATGTGCTCTGGGTGTGTGTGTGGGGGGTGGGCAGGCAGAGGTTATAGGTGGAAAGACTCCTTTCTGCATTGTTGGCCAGGGGTTGCTCACCCAAACAATATTTACAACTCTCATCTGCAGTGTGATAAAATAGCAGTGTAGCAAGTTAGAAAGTGGTGTTTGCAGTGGTGGCGTGATTTGTACCCACTGAATTACATTTTTAATTGGATTTCTTAGTGTTTCTTCATCTATCCCTTTTGGGGGCTATTTTATGCACCCCAAAGAGCCTTACAATTTGGGATGATTCTTCGGTTAACTAAGCAATAGATGTGTTTGGTTAAAACAAAAAAAATCCCCTCACATTTTCAAAACACTCTAGGACCTAAGCTCAAAGTTAAGTTTGTCTTGTTTGCTCTCAGTTGTCTGGGGTTTCTTGATCCCTGGTCTATTTACCCATGGGTTCTAGCATCTTTAGGACTCTTAGCCTTTTAAAGGACAAAGTAGCCCTTTCACCTGCTGATTTTCTTCTGAGTGATTATTCACATTGAGAGTAACAGAAGTGGGAACTGGAGACTTACAAACATGCCTCTTGAAAGCACATGTTGGCACGTGTGGTTCCGTTTTTCATCCATAGTACGGCAGCTCACACACAGTAACTGCTCAATAAATATTTATTGGATAAATACGTGAGTAACTCAAATGAATAAAAATGTATTATGCTTCTAATTTAAGTGGCGCCAGTAGGAAAGTCTATGTGCCAGTGTAACCCCTGACTGCTTGGTTTATTTATCTTCCTCGCTCTGTATGTTTTGGGAATCTACAGTGCCTTGGCCTTAGGGCCATGTGCAGGGTCACAGGTGCATATTTGAGATGGTGGGACAAGGAGACAGCGTGCCCTTGCCCAACTGCTGCTGGCCTTGCCAGTGCTTGGGTCCAGAGCTCCATTTCCCAGATTATAGAGAACACCAGCTCCCCGAGTAGGAGTTGATGGTGATGGTGATGATGATGATGATGATTCAGCATTTCTCTAACTCCAGAGTTAAAAATACTCTTCATCCCAGCCTACTTGTTATTCCTCACGACTACCATGACAGGTGGGTGGAGGAGTGTTATCGCCAAGGGAAAAACACACTGGGAGCTGTGGCCCAGAATGCCGAAGGGACCCACTTTTAGAAGGGCTTACCACCCCCAGTGCTGGGCTCCTTGGCCGGGTGATGTCACTCTGATTCTTCCCTGACCCTTCGCTGCAGAGTGAGTTCTTGTCTGCATTTAGAGCACACACTGAAGAGAATGGCCATAGCAGGGTCGGAATTAGAACTCAGCCCCTGGAACTTTCCTTTGTGCTCAGAGTTACGTTTTCCTTTAAACCATGAAGGCTGGGTTTCTGCATTTGGAGGAAGGCGAACCAGTTCCATCTGAGGCCTGACTTAAGCAATGACTGCAGGATTTGAGAGGGGAGTTATTTTGACTTGAGTGACTTCAGAGCACAATGCCAAGATCACAAAGGACTCCCTTTACACTTAATTTTCTACAGTTGCTCTGGGGCTGTGAGGAATGACACTCCTACTGAGGTCACTGCAGAGTTTCCTAGTCTGAGACCCTGAGGGCATGGCTGTCACAATCTTCTCTCTCTTCCTGCTCTGCATTCCTTTCTGACTTTGTCCTCCTCTGAGTTCCCAGGTCCCTTCTATCCCATATTACAGTGCAGTCGGACCAAAGCAAGCTGGGGCGCTAGAGGCAGGAGTCGTGGGTCACCTGGGCTTGTCTGTCTTTTCAGGTGCACTGACCTCCCTTCCCATTGCTCCTCCAGGTGGGCTCCTGTCCCCTCACAGGCAGCAGGCACCCCTAAAGAATCTCCTTGCTTAGCTCATATATGCTCCAGCTCACATCCACTTCAGAACCTCGGAGCTCAGTCACGCTTCAGCTGCCTGCCTCCCTGACCTAGGCCTTCTCTCCAGCTCGCTGCCCCCCTTTCTGGCTGGGCTCCTGAGCCCTTGCCCCTCCTTGTCCACTCCCGCCATCATTGCCGTGGCGGTCTGCTTTTTCCTCCTGGAGCCTTGTTTACCTACTTTTCTTCTGGCTCCCAACAACCTCTTGGGCCTGAAATCACTGCTCTCTGGGGCGTTGCTTTGCTTTCCCACGAGGCATACGGTGAAGCTGGATTGGTGAATAGGTGGGGAACAGAACCTTCCCTGTAACAAGTGCCTCATATTCGGCTAGCCCTGTAGCTCTGGAAAGTGTGGCCAAGACTTACAGAACCAGGGATCCTATTCTGTCAGAGGAGCCAAGAGATTTAGGCTTGGAAGGGACCAGCCTGGGCTCAGACAGGTTTATTATTGGTTCCTTACTCAGCAGTTGTGGAAAAACGAAAGGCTTTGTTTCTTGGGCTTAGAATAATATGGGGCTTAGCTTTTCTAGGCGGAATGAGGAGGAGAGAATCTTTAGGGTAGCTGGCTTTCTGTGGTGGGAATGAGGGTAGGTTAAAACAAAAAGCTTATCTTGGTGTTAACCCTCTTGTCACTGGAAAAAAAAAAAACACAGACCCACAGACATAATTATTCCAAATGTTTTCCCATATCTAAATGTTTAAAAAAAAGTATCAAAGTTTAAGGTATCATGAATAACTATATTTGATCTGTTTGGAGTCAATTTGCATGTCTGGTCGTTTTCTACTGACCCCTAATGGTGAGAGGTGGTTATTCCTAAAATCTTTCTGAGTCGGCCAGATAGAGGATGGAACTCATGTCCTTTCTGATCCCCTTTTACCAAAGGCCAGTAATTGTCTACCCTCTCTTTTGACATCTCATTCTTCCCTGAAGATTTCCCGCTATGCGATTCTTAGAAGCATAGGCTTTTCGAGTCGGCAAGAATCCTAAGAAGCATCTAAGGCAACCTTCCCATTTTAAAGAACTATCAGAGAGGCTTAGAAACTTCAGTATGGTCACACAGGCAGCTTGTGGGAGCTGTGATTATAACCCCAGTCTGCTGTTCCCATTGTCATTTGGCAGCTGTTTGGGAAGTGAAGTTGCCATTTAGTGTGATTTTTCTTCCAGGGACGTCCACGCTTCCTGCTTCCCATCCCCCCGGTGCACTGTAGTCAGGAACCCCAGGACTCTAGAGGGAAGTGACTCTACTAAATGCCGGACAGGCTAGGGAAGTTGGGAAGAGATGAGGAAGGAAGTCCCCAAAGGTGCAAAAATGGCACGTTTCCAAACTTCAGGGTCTTCTTGCCAGACTCAGGTTCTCAGGGAAGAGAAAGCCAAGGGGCAGAAGCCATGTCCATGCACTTAGGAATTAAAAGGGTGATGAGGAGGACAGGCCGTGTGTATGTATGCGTGCTGGCACCTGCGTGGTGGAGAGCTGGGGGATGCTAGCCTGCCGGTGAAGTGGGAGACAGAGACTAGAAGAGAGGAAAAAAAGCAGAGGAGCTTGTCCTATTCTTGAGCGAGTGAGAGAAAAAAATCTGGAGGCAGAAGTGGGCTTTGCAGTAGGCTGGGGTGGGGGGGGTGCCTCGGTGACTTAGTTAAGATTCTGAGGAGCAGAGACTGGGAAGTGGGTGGCAGAGAAGGAGGTGGGGACAGCTGTTGCTTTGATTTGCTATTGAGTCAGTGTTCTCGGTGCATTAGCACCGGGAGGGAGCCCCGGGCTGGCCCCCAACAAAAACAAGCCCCTGGGGAGCCAATACTGTGTTGTAGCAAGAACAGTAAGGAAGGGGATCGAATCCTGAAAGAACCCCTTCCTAGCCTTAGCTCCTACCTTCTAGGACTGGGCTGTGCGCTTCGGGCAAGTGTCCAGTGTTCCCTCCTGAGCCACTAGGTGGGGGGCTATGCCACAGAGCAGAGGGGCAGAGGGAATGGCTCCATAAAAGCTGCTGGGAGAGCTCTGACTTTGAATCAGCTCTTTCTCAAGTTAAGTCCCTAAGGCCGGGCATGAAGTCACGCAGATTGATAACAGCCCTGAGTCATTTTATTATAGTTTGCTTTTTAGGGCCGCACCCGAGGCATGTGGAGTTTCCCAGGTTAGGGGTCTAATGGGAGCTACAACTGCCTGCCTACACCACAGCCACAGCAACGCAGGATCTGAGCTGCGTCTGCGACCTACACCACAGCTCATGGCAATGTCAGATCCTTAACCCACTGAGCGAGGCCAGGGATTGAACCTGCAACCTCATGGTTCCTAGTCAGATTCGTTAACCACTGCGCCACGACGGGAACTCCAACCCTGAGCCATTTTAGACGTGTCCTTTTACCCCTGTCTCCTCGTTCCCTTCCCACCTTGCTCACATACTCAGAAATCAGGACAGGCATGACCTGGGGGTCTGCCTTTTAATGCAACAGAGTCAGGAGGCCAGACTTTGAACTCTGAGACATCCCCTGAACCAAGTGCAGGCACTTTATACCTTTTCCCTGAATCTCTCTAGCTGCTTTCACACGTATATAATAGAACTGGGGGCGGGGGGGGGAATCACCCCATCTTAGGAAAGTACTTGAGAAAGGAAACGTAATAGACTCCGTGCGGAGTAAATGAAAGCGTGATTCAGTTTAGCTCATTGGAAAACACATGTTTAGCTACAAGAAAATAGGGACTGGGATTGAGCAGGAAAGCCCGGGGACATGCAGGAGAAGTAAAAAACAGAGTCCCTGAGGACCAGAAATCTCCATCCTGCTTCCAAAGCCTGGCTCCTACCTTCTGGGGCCTCAGTCAGTGTCTGTCTGAGTGCGTGGATGAGCTCCCTTTCTCAACAGGCCCTGTCTTATCCTCCTGTGCCTTTTGAACGTCGCACTTCAGATATTCCAGGCTGATGGCTTGGTGTGGTGGGATAACAATGCTGCGCCCAAGTTTAATTTGTTAGAAGTCAGGCAAGAAAGCATTCATCCCTGCTAGTTCTCATTTTACTGACTTGTTTTTACGCTTTCCCTTCACTAGGCGATCAGAGTCGGGGAGTGGATGACAGGTTCAGGGCGTGACTAGGAGCATCGTGTGGAGAAAAGGTGTTCTGTTCTACACCCCCACACTACACCGGGCTCCCCTCTTTCTCCACTCTGAGCTCGGATTACGTTGCTTCCCTTCACCTTTCTCACCTAAAAATGTATTGTTTTTCCCCAACAAGTGGTACGCTGTTCAATTACTTTGTGCCTTCCCGAGAATTTAACTCTTCTGTGAAACAGACACGTTCTTCCAAGTCTGCAGACCTCACAGTCCTCCGAAGGCCAAACAATTCTGCTCTGATCCAAAGATCTCCTCCCTGCCTCGAGCCTTCGTTGAATGTCTCTTCTTCAGTGTGGATATACATTCAATTTTGTCCCTCAAGATGCATATTTCTCCTAACCTGGTTATCCCCTTTTTCTCCTTCCGAATGTGTCTGTCAATACACGCATGACACACGGTGAGGGTCACTGTTCACATCTGTCTTCATTTATTTTCCAGCGTTTCTTATGACCCAGATACAGAGCCCTTTTCACAAGCCTGTTATTAATCAGAACCCCTTGGTTCCAGAAAACCATATGGTTTAAACTCCGAGACTCTCCCCAAAGCAGAATTCAGGCTCTCTCTCTCCTGCCCAAACTCTCCAGGAGAGGGCCAGAATCCTCTTCTCCCCAGGGCTGAGGCTCCGTCCATCTGTCACTGACATTGGAATCCAGGGCTTGGAAACCAGAAGAGAGCTGGCATGAAGTGATGGTTGAGGATAAATGAGAATGTGTGAGGCCCGCGGGCTTGGTGACGGCGGTTTTTGTGTTTGAGATTATAGGATGGAGATGAAGGGAGGAAATGGATGTGTGTCGAAAGATCTCATCCTTAAGGACTAGAGTAAGAACCAGGATGAATAAGGGAGCACAGTTGTCTCACTGTTATGTTTGCATTTGCTGAGGTACAAGCGATTAGAAGCAGATGGTAAAACGGCCCCTCATTTTAGGATAATGAAAGAACTTGGCTCAGGGCTCTTCAAAGGCTGACCTAGGTAGGCTAGGCTGAGTCTCAAGTTACTCGTCATCAGTGTATTTATTGAAATCTTGCCAAGAAGTACTGGGCATATAAGTCAGAGACCCAGTAAACCAGTTCTGGAGGTTTTTTTTACCCTGTCTGAGGTTTTGGCTGGAATCCTGGAATCCAAATCGGAAGCAAAGAGCCAGGTCCCAGAAGAAAAAAAGAACTTCAGAAGCAAGGACTGCACAGACCCAGTGAAATCTCCATTCTCCCCTGCTAGCATCTGGGACTACATGAAGGCAGCAGGGAGAGCTGAGTAATGGCTAGCCCAGAGATGAAATGGCTGGGAGACCAGCCTTCCTTCGTTTTTCCTTTTTCCCTAGGGCAAGGTGATGCATCTGACCTTTCGGACCCCGAACTGCAAGTAAATGAGCCAAAGGTGCTTATAATTAGCAATCAATACACAATTAGTGGAGGTCTAGCTGGGGTAAGGAAAAATAAATCCTTAGAGAAAACAGTGTTTTAGTTCTTTATATTATTTAGTTTTCTTATCCTTCTCCTAGAGGCCTCCAGGAGAAAAACCGAGAGAGATGAGAGGGTTAAAGAATCCCAGAGGTAAGAGCTCACAGAGAAGAAGGATACGTAACTTGGAAATACGGTTGGAATCGCTGCAGTAGGATCCTTTCAGAAACACGTCTGCTCTTTATGAGAACAAGGGGCTCAAGGAGATGAGTAGAGAGATGGGAGCTACCCCAGCTGTTACCATAACCCTAATGCTGTCTTCCTGAAGGCTCACTCATGGAGATAAATTACTCCCATTACCCGTCCTTGAGGGATGAAGTTTCTCCTTGTTTCAAATCCAGAAATGGAAGAGGTGTCTTGGAAATTAATTCTGGAAACCTGTCTCCCCAGCCTCACTCTGGTGTAGGTCATTCAGAAGTGTTCCCTCTCATATGAACTAGTATGCAAAACTGACACAGGGAGATCAGCATCTAGGAGAAGAGAGGCTTGTAGCTCTGATGTGCTGGGAGGAACAGGCTGTCTAGTCTCAGACTGGCAGGGGCTGAGCATTCTCGGCTCCTTGCCGCACTTGACGTCATCCGTTTATTGGCAGATACCCCAAAAGAGTACAGAGTCCAGTTTAAAGATGCATCTCCTGAGATGTGGCCAAGGACTTGGACTCTGGGATAGGATGGTTATACTTAAGGCCATTTATTCTGTACAAGATGGTTCTAATGATGAGGGACATGAGTCAGGGCTTTGGTATTTGCTTTCTGTGCCTCTCCTATATTGAACTCCTCTATTATCTGTTCTGATAACCCTTCACTAGGTACCGTCTTTATCTTTACAGCTAAGGGTGAGGGGAAAGGGACAGTGAGCACCATGACAGGATAATTAGAGTTCGTTGTCAGGCTCAGAGTGGTGTTAAGAGGTGCATACTCATAAACTGAGTAGGACTCAGCTTGCATTCCACACTTACAGCATATACGTGGTTACTGTAGATGAGCAATGCTGTCTCAATCTAAACCACGATTATTTGTAGTTGTTTTAAAATCTGTGAGTCCATGTATGGCAAAACCCTTGATTCTTTTAAGGCCATTTGAGGTCACTCTAGGTCCTAGTCTCCTGAACATTGCAAAAGACACTTTCAACCTCAGAACTATTGGCTCTTTTGGTCCCTTTCCTACAGGCGACTAGGTGGTTGTGAGGCCTCTCCAGAGCGGTATCTCCAGGTATCTTCCCCCTCTTCCTGCTGGTGGAGCAGGTCAGGGGTCAGACCCAAGATCATATGCGTGTTTGTGGTAGAGGCAGGGAAATTCCAACCCTGTTCTGAAGGCTGCACTGCGGAGAGTAAAGAGATTAGGAAGCTTGGAGGGAGAGCAGGACCACGGAGAGCAGCAAGAAGAGCCTGGAGTGTCCCCGTCAGGGGCTAGCACCATGGAGAGCTCAAAGCACCTGTGGTTTGTTCCACAAAGAACAGGGGAACGGAGATCACAGGCTAAGGCATCCAGCTCCAAACAGTCAAACCCAGAGGCAGACATCAGTAGACATCGGGGCTTCTATTAGGATCACACCGTACACATCACTTGCTCTCAAAGGCCTCCTGAAGTACTTTGTTTGAACCTGCCCACATACAACCAAGAGATTGTGCTAAAAAGTGAGGACTGCCACGAGACTGAGTTTGTCAACACGAGCCCCAGTTATTATGAAGATGACCTAAGTATCCGTGGTGGTCGAGGGGGTGTTGATTTGCTGCAACCAAATATGAAAGACATTAAAAGCATCTTTTAACACGAGAAACTGTGCCACAAAATCTGTGTCCCTGCAGAGACACTAGACACGAGGAAGCCAAAATGTGTATTACAATCAGATCGGGCACGAGATGGATCAGAGTCCAAGTGCTCTAAGGCATCCCAAATTGCTGTGAATAGTCCAGTCTTGATCATGGATTATGGAAAGGATTATTCCTTTTAAAAAGGGTATTGTTCTCAGGACTTAGAGGCCTCTGTGTTAGTTGGGACATTTGGCCACTCTCTTGAGGCTCAGGGACATTTTGATAAAGGAACAGATCGTTCTCTCTTTTCGTACTTGTTGCCTCAGTGAAGAACATGTAGCTTTACTGAGTTTCTCTTTTGTAAAACTCTCAGCAGCTCCATATGTTCCAGACTCTTGACATGGCTTCTCAGTGCTCAAATGGATGGATCTCCTTGTTATAACAGGATCGGATTGGGTTTTTACCTGGGTTATGAAACACCTGAGCATCAGCTTGTTCTGACCTTGTAAAGAGTCATCTCTACTGCTGACCCTAGAAGAAGAGGCAGGTCTTTGGCCCCAGAGACTTGTTCTTCCCTGTTTTACAGTTGCACGGAGCATTTGCTGGTAATCTGACCGAGTTCTTAGAGACTCGGATCTTTTTCTGATGGCTTGCTTTACCAGGCTCTTTTTCAGGTGATTTGTTTCTCTTTATCTCTTAAAAGCATTCTCATGGGGATTGCTATTCTCAGAGTTTGTGGATGGACCTTTAAGACATGACCTCATCTAGGAAACACAATGTTCCAGTACATGGACCTGTAAGCCAGTGATTAAATGGGAAATTTAACTTTTAGCACAAAAAATGAAGGGAGAAGATATAAGTACCCAGACTTTCTAATACCCTTGCTTTTGCATTCAGTAGCATCAGGAAGGAGCCGGTCCAGTCCACAGCTTGCTTTCCTGGAGGATCTGGAGCCTAGATTACTACCCTTCAGTGAAATTCCATTACTGGGTAATAGATGACAAAAAAGGGATTGTTGAGCCAGTTCTATTGGAGTAGGAAACAACAAAGAATGTGACTAGCCAAGCCCCAGGGGTTTTATTTCTCTGATGATAACTGTGAGGATTTTTCCCTAGGTCATTTTTTGCGACCTAAGGACAAGCAGCTTTTGATTCTATTGTACATATGATTGGACTGCAGGAAAGTAGTAACCGCCAAGGAGTACCAAAATCAGATCTGAGGCTTTTCAGAGCAATGGCCCAGCTACCCAGTCTGCCATTTCAAAGTGACCAGAACACCAAAAAGATGCCATCTGTGGAGTTTTATGGCTGCAGAACTATGAGTCATTCTTCAAGTGAATAGTGAATGTCTCCAACAAGGCACTCTTGAAATTAGATTTGGACCTCCCTTCTTCCTCAGCTGGAAGAGGAAGGAGAGAGAGGGAGGGAGGGAGGGGGGCAGCGCCAGCCTAAGGGTAGTGAGCTCTCTCATTTACCTTCAGTCTAGGGCAGAAGATTTCAAACTGTACGTGGCAGAATCTCAGTTTGTACCCTAAGGATCAGGGGGCGTATAGGGGAAGCCAAGAAGGGTGTGAGGGCTCCAAGTCTGTCTTCTCCATTTCAATAAGGGTAATTCTCCTTTGATCTGTTTTATTTATTTGATAATGGAATGTCACGTCTTTAAAGATAAAAGTGAGAAAACCACTCCTGAAAGAAATGACTAAAACCAACAGTGCTGCCAAACCTTAGGGAGAAGTCAGGACAGCATCTGTGGTAGAAGCGCTGACCTGCCACAGCTCAGACCCACAGTAGACAGATGACGACAATGGGTTCTGCATGGAATTATCTACGCTCTTATATACCACTGGCTCTCTGATGGTCTCACCCCCTCCCCCCGCCCTGGCCAGAAAATGCACATGTCTGAGGAGAGAGCATCTCCTTCCCAAGGGTTCCCAGCTGCAACTGGGAAGGGAACAGGAAGAGAAACAGAACAGCTACAGCTGCGGCTAGGAACAGAAACTGGAGGGAGTGGGTCTGCCAAGCAGATCCGTGGGCAGCTCTAGAGCGAATGCCTGCTGGACTTCTCCGGCACATTGGGCATGATCTCTACACTGGGCACCTGGCCAGGGGGCTGCAGAATGGACGGCGGTGGACAGAAGGTCATTGGGAAGGGGAAGCTACTTGTGTGTGAGGCAGTGCAGCACAAGGATAAACTGCTGTAGGCTGGTCTGAAGCAAAGACAGACACCTGTCTGTCTCTGCATTAGATCAACTCAGGGTGCTGGGAATAACTTGAGAAGGGAGAATCCAAGGAATTATGCCTGCAGTGTTGAGTGTCTAGCTGCTCACTGGAGAGATAACCACCAGATACATTAAGTTCACGGGCCTTGTATCCCCCAAACCTGGGACTGCCAGCTTCCACGGAGACTAGTGGAGAAATGTGAGAAGGAGGGGGCGGGTGGCAGCTCTGAACATCTAAAGCTTTCCTGAGCTTCTAGCCACAGCGCCAACGGCCAGGTTCAGATAACAGTTGTTTGCCTTTCTCCAACCTCTCGATCCTTGTTCAGCCTTATGAAACAAATATATATATATATATGATATATATATATATATATGTTTTATATATATATTATATATATATATATATGTTGTACCTCAGGGAGCTGTATAGCCTAGCAGTACACAAAGTTTGTTTTCCTCATTCTAAATGGACATAGCCACTCTGTCATACACCCTTAACCTCTCCAGCATCAGTATATTAGGATATCCTGTCCTTAAACTTTCACACCACGTCTCCTTTTTTAGGTCGGTCATTACCAGGTAGGCTACATACTGCCGAGCTCCCTACCCAGGGCCTCAGGCCAAGTCAGGGGTGCCAGAAACACCTTCCACATGATCCTGGGCAGAATGGCCTTCAGCTCAGCATCATCATTCTTGGGTCTTAAACCTGTGCACCTCTTACATCGGAGTTGGCCTTTTTAGATCAAGAAACTAAGAATTTAGAAATAATTTAGATAGAAGAGCGTATGTGGCTGTGTCTCTTGTACATCAGTGCATCCTGCAATGTGACACACCAGGCATATGTGCACTATCTGGGCAGATGATGCTGTATAAGGAAAATGATGCTTGATTTGATTCTTTCTCAGGAAAGGTCTCCCTCCGCATCCCGCAGTTCTCACCCTCTCCTCTAAAAGTCTCCATTCAAAAGTCAGTGCCTTCCACTCTTCCTTCAAGCCACTGCTCTGAGATGTGTATACAAATATAAGGCTAGAGCATTTCTCTTCCTCTAAACCTTAAGCCCGAGTAAGGGGGCTGGGCCCCCAAATTGAGGACCAAGAAAGAAAAGTGCAGTTGGTGAAGAAATACTTGGCCGGTATATGGATTTAGTCTCCAGAGTTTACATCCTAGAGTTGAAGAGCTTACAGCTTTCTGGGATGACTTCTTTCTGCTTAGGTCCCAGCCTGGTCCCATCGGTTCCCACTGTGAACAGGTGTAGTTTGGGTCGCACTTGTCTCTCTTAAACCCAGCTAGCAGGATGGGAAGGCCAGGGGCTGCAGGGGAAAGGCAAGGCCTAGTAGAGGGTCTCAATGCAGTGCATACAGCCAGCAGCCTCTCCTTGGCCTTGCACTTAACCTGTGCTCCCTCAGGACTCTTCTCACCTCAGTGAGGAGCGTCATGGGTACAGTCCTCTGGGGAAGGGGGATTCCACATAGGGGAGAGGAGGAGCTGCTGTCTCTGGTGACTTGGGCAGGAATTCCCTTGGGGGGCGGTTAGTGGGCACAGGGTAGAAGGAGTCAGCCAGCCAGCCCCGGGTAGAGGATCTCCAGTGCTCCCAGGACAGCAGAAGCTCCTTTATCAGGATGGAGACAGGGCTGGGGGAAGAGGTCAGGCGAGAGGGAGCAATTACTCCTCCAGCACCCAGGCTCTTCGCCTGTTTCCTTCAGATGAAAAATTCTCCACATCATCCTCCCCAGTTTCAACCCCTCCCCTCTCCACCCCCGCCCCGCCCTGGGCCCATCCCTGCTGGCCGCTGGGTCCATCGCCCAGGAGCCGCCTCCCCTTTCTCCTCCCCTGCGGTTCTGTTTTTCGTTGGCATCTGGCCGGGCATAGCCATCACCCTCCTCCTCACTCTCCCCACATCCCTTGGCTCCGCAGAGGTCCCGGTCCCTCTTCCCCTCCCCCAGCCCAGCCCGCCTCTGACAGGGGCGGAGGAGCCAGGAGGATGCATTCCTTTAGTCCCTTCGCAGCCTGCCCTCTCTCCTTCAGGGACCTGAGGCTCTGAGCGGTGGCTCCCGTCCTGGTCTCCCCACAAACTGCCCCCGCCACCCCATTAGCTGTCAGTAGCCTTTAAGAAAGCTGAGGTGCCCCCACGGCGCTGACCTACATAGCCCGGGCCAGGGCGGGAGGGGCGCTTCCCCAAGTCCCCTCACCCCTGGCCCCGCCTCCT
>PVHT020000793.1:2931496-2971786 GCA_004024745.2 Catagonus wagneri | reverse complement strand
CCCATATACTATACTTCTAATCAGTGCCCAGGGATTGGACTACTTAACGAATGATATTAGAATAGTTTTGTTATCTATTTGCCAGTTGGGGTGGGGGAGGTTGAGCCCTTCCTTACACCATATACAAAAATAAATTTCAGATGGACAGAAGCGCTAAGTTTTATAAACAAAAGCAAAACTAAAAGATAGTAGTAAAAACTGCAGAAAAGATGTTTCATCTCTGAGGGGGAGAGATCTTCCTATGCAAGACATAAAACTTGGAATCCATAAAAGACAGGATGACAGATTTAACTGTGTGATTTTTTAAAAAATTTATATAATTGTAGACAAAATTTAAAACTAAGTTACAATCTGGGAAAATTTTATTGGTGCAACATACATAACAAAGTATTAAGCTGATAATGTGCAGAACAGCCAATAAATACACACAAAAGTCAACTCAACAGAAGGCTGGACAAAGGGTATGAGTAGGAATATTTAAAAAGAAAAGTACGGTTGTCCAATAAACGTCTGAAAAGAGGATCTGCTGCATTTGAATTTTGAGAAATACAACAAAGAGGGAGTTCCCTTCATGGCTCAGCGGTTAACAAACCCAACTAAAATCTTTGAGTATGCGGGTTCCATCCCTGGCCTCGCTCAGCGGGGTTAAGGATCCTGGGTTACTGTGGCTGTGGCTGGTAGCTGTAGCTCCGATTTGACCCCTATCCTGGGAACTTCCATATGCCATGGGTGCGTCCCTAAAAAAGCAAAAATCAATCAATCAGTCAATCAGTCAATAAACAAAGAGACCCTAGGCTGCTAAAGTTTTAAATGATGGGTAATCTGCAGTGTTGGCAAGCATTTGGGGAAACAAGCACCTTCACTTATTGTTAGTGAGAATGTAAATCAGTGCAGCCTTTTTGGAGATATTTTGGCAGAGTGTCTCAGATTAAAAATGGAACTCTCAGCAATGCTATTTCCACCAATCCATGCTATAGATCTGTTCCCGTGAGTGCTGCGATTTATGTCCACAGGAGTCACGTCATTGTTTACTGTAGTGAAAAGTGGAAAACAACCTGAATATTCATCAACAGTGAATTGATTAAATTATGCCATGTCCCTACTTTGTAGTAACATACAACAGTTAAAAAGAATGAGGTGAATTTTCACATACCAACGTGGAAAGAAGACCAAGATGTATTGTGAGGAACGAATACAAAGAAAGTACATGCACTATTGTTCTTTTTGGGTGAAATAGGAGAAAAAATTAAAACAGTTATATGGGCATATGTTGTCTTTCCCATATCCATGGAAATGTGTGTGATAGCTACGTACTGGCAGTATGACTTTGGGCCACATGCTTAACCTCTCATTATTTTATTCTCCTTGAATGGAAAATAGAGATACTAATAGTACAGATTCCCTAGGGTTATATGACGTGAGGCTTAAATAAATTAATCTATTTAAAGTGCTTTGAATTGTGCCCGGCACACGGTGTGCATTTGATGAGTGCTCCTATTATTAAGACGCACATTACACTTGGAAAAGTATTTTGAGGGTGGGAGTGAGATTTAAAGTTTCAGATAATTTCAGAAGCTTCTTCTGAAGAGGGTGGTTAAAAGAGAATTGTGGAAATCCAGGAACACAGTCAAACAGTCCTGAGCCAGGGCAGTGACATGGGGAATGGAAGGGAGGCTGTGTGTTTGGTGTTGATGATGAGAAAAAAAGAGAGAGACAGAGAGAGACTGAGAAGGTGGAGGCCACTCTCTGGGGCTTTGAGTGATTGACTTGGAAAATGCTGAACCGTGGAAAGAAACAGCGGCATCAGGAGACTCTTTCTATGGGGCGTAGTACCTGGGATGGAGAAAGATTAGTTTTGTTTCAACGACGTTGCTTCAGCATAAAAATAAAATTTTCAAGTTGCCCTGGTTACAAAGGAAGCCGCCAAACAGGAACTATTCAGCGGCCTGGATGTAAACACTGGAGGTCCGGAGAGAGCTGAGTGTCCCAACTCCTGCTTTGAGGCAGAACAGCAGAAAAGGTCTCCAGTTCTTAGGTCTCATCGTAAGGGTTTCCAGCCAACTGACGTTCCATTAGAAAGATAAGTGACCGTGGGGCTGTGGACGTCTCCGGGCTGGAGGCGGAGGGGATGGGAGGCACTGAGCCTGAGCCTTCGTTTGTCCGTCTGCTCATCCCCGCCCCGCCCCCAACAAACATATTGAGCAGCTACCACGTGCCAGACACTTCCTCAGCTGACAAGGGGAGAAGGAACTCAGTTACTCACCCTCTAATAGGAAACAGACCTGCACACAATCGATGGCAGCGCGGCGTGCTCGGTGCTCCAGAGCCATCTGCACAGGGCGCCGCAGTGCTGTCCAGATGGGTGTGAGCCAGTTGGCTTAGGATGTCGGGGAAGATATTGCAGAAAATGAGCTGCATCTTCAAGGCGGAGGATCAGTCCTCCAGGCAGATGTGACGCGGGGTGGGGGAGAAGGGAAGGCTGTTCCAGAAAGAGGAAGCATTGCATCCTAAAGCACGTTAGTATGGACCAGCCTTTTCTTTCTTTCTTTTTTTCTTTTTTCCCCTATTTTAAGGAACTGCAAATATTTTGGCATGGCACAACGTGGTGGTGGGGGCAGGGACTATTAATACATGAGTTGAAAAGACGGAGAGGAATCAGATCATAGACGGTCTGTAGGCTCTTCTCTAAGCCACAGAGAAACACACTGAGGGGTTTCTCCTTCCAGAAAAATCGCAGTTGCTCTTGTTGGTGGTATGGCAGATGGATGGAAGGGGAACGAGGATGGTTGCAGGTGGACAACGGAGGGGTTGTTCAAATTTTCAGCTTGCCCTAGTTACAGAGGATGAACTGAAAGCAGTGAGAATGGAAAGGGATAAGATTTGAGAGCTAGTGAAGAGGCAGAAAGGATAGAACCCAGCAGCTGATTGAATTTGGAAGATAAATGTGAGGGAAGAAGCCTTGACAGGCTCCAACCTTCCAGCTTAAGTGACTGGATGACCAGTTCTTTTCCCCCCACTAAAGTTCCTATCAAATCAGTCTTCTCCTGTCAATGTACTGGTGTGCAGTCTGTTCTATTCCTGGGGTCCAGGTCTCTGCCATAATTTACCGTGACGAGTGCCGAAGCCTCCTCACCGGGACCTCTTGAAATTATCTACCATGCGGCAACCAGAGTGATCTATCTGAAATGCAAATCAAGTCGTAATTCTCCCTTCCTGAAAACCCTCCACTGCCTCTGCATCTGCTGCAGGATGAAAAGGGAAGGGCTTTAACATGACGTGGGGAGGTTCTGTGATGTGGTCTTTCCAGCCACATTCTTGGTCACTCCCTGCCTGGGACATTGGACTAAGCAAGCCCTCTCTTCTTGCAGTATCTTATGCAAAGCTCTATCTTTGCTCGTGCCATTCCCCTCTACTTAGAGTGCCTTTCTTTTACTGTTTCCCCAACACACACACACATATACTCTCTCTCTCTCTCTCTCTCTCTCTCTCTCTCGCTCTCGCTCTCGCTCTCGCTCTCGCTCTCTCGCTCTCTCGCTCTCTCACTCTCTCTCTCCCTCCCCCCAGCCTCTTTTGCCCAGATTAATAACTGTTCTTACTTTAAACCTCAGGTTAGGTCTGCAGCTCTAGAAACCGTTCTCAGGCCCTCTGCCTAGGTTAGTTTGCCCATATTCTTTGATATTGTAGCATGCTGGACCTATTGCTACAGTTGGGCAACTTGGTTCTCTGACTCTCATTTCCTCTTCCTGACTGTGACTTTATCCAGGGCAGGTACGGCAGCCCCATTATCTCTGGATCCCAGATGCCCAGCTTGTTTCTTGGTGTGTAGAGCGTGTTTACTATGGGCTTGCAGGATAAATAAATTAATAAATGAGTAATTTATTATGAGGGGGATGGTGCCACCGTTAACCGGATTAGTGGACTGTGACGAGCAGAAGATTTATGGGGAACAGTAAGTTCAGATTTGTACGTTTCACAGTGGAGATGCCTGTGAGTCACACAGGGACGGTTATTTTGAGGCAGCCAAATGCACCAATCTGGCTTTCAGGTGAGCTGTCTGGCTATAAGATATGGGCCTGGGAATTTTTAGTGTGTAGTTGGTAGTGTGCGGGCATCGTGCTGTGTAAGATCATTCAGGGTGAAAATATGAGGAGAGAGCAAGTCACACTTGAGGGCAGTGTTTTTGACCCTAACCCATAGACAAAAATTGATTTTTGATCATGGCTCAGAACACACATGGCCACACAACTCCATGCACATGTCACCGAAACAAACATTATATGAAACAAGATGTGGTCTTGTGAGATGGTAATGCCCTCTGATTTTTTTTTTTTAATTTCATCCTGTCTTAACCTATTTTGTCACTTCTTTTCTCCTCTAATTAACAGGATAAAAAATGCTGCTAACATTCTGACTGGCAGTCAGATAAATGCTGCTCTGCGGAACACTGAAACACTGATATTTAAGAAGGAAGAGGAGGGGTTGGTGAGGAAGCTTGAAAAGGCGGGGTGGTTCGGGCGGGGGGTGAGGGCGTGGCTGGGGCGGGGGTGGAGGGCGGCGGTGGGCAAAAGTAGGAGACGAGTTATAAGAGAGCAGCCTGTGTGACAGAAATTAGAGGAGTGAGCGTTTTCGAGGACAGAGGTGTGATGTCACAGAAAGGGTGAGTGAGGCTATTGACTTTGGAGATCAGGAAGCCATCAGTGACTCTAGCAAGAACATTTTCACATTAGGCAGGTTGAAGTCAGTTGAGGAATAGGTGGGGGGAGGGTACGGGACGAAAGCTTGGGCATAAGCTATTTTCTGTAAAAAGGCAGGCTACCTGGCCCCAGTCTATGAAGGATTTTCTCATCCTTTATCTCATTTATTCCTAATAATGACCCTACCGGGAATCATTACTTGTGTGAATTTTAAAAAGCAAATGAGGAGTTCCCGCTGTGGTGCAACGGGATCGGTGTTGTCTCTGCAGCATCAGGGATATGGGTTTGATCCCCAACCCGGCTCAGTGGGTTAAGGATCCAGCATTATTGCAGCTGTGGCGTAAGTCGCAGCTGCTGCTTGGATTCGACCTCTGGCCCAGGAACTCCATGTGCCATGGGGCAGCCAAAGAAGGAAAAAAAACCAAGTGAGTCATTTGAATCTCAGTGAGGTTCATTTAAGTGCCCGCCCAAGAGGCCATCGTCACATAGTAAGTTGTAGAACTCGGATTCAAACCTTGCTCGATTTTGACTCTAAAGTCTGTGGCTTTCCAGCTGGACCATAACGGTTAGTCTATTTTTGTAATTTTGGATAAGTAATTTAATTTCTATGGTCATGAGTTTACTAATCTATGTAATTACAGATGGAGAGGGTTGACAAAAAATTATAGACTACAGAAATAGAGAAAATAAAGAGCAAGCACGCACCCACTTAGCATTATCAATTTAATCTTCAGACTATTTTTTTTTAATTTATCAGTGTCACAAGAGCATGTGGTAAAAATTCAACTGGTGCATGAGGTTAAAGATGAGGCGTAATTATTGTAAACTCTTTTTCCGTTTTGTGCCTTCAGTGATTCAATACTTTTGATTTTCTAATTTACCAGTTAAGACTGAATACTAAGCATTTTGATCCCCCCCCTTCCCCACACTCACTGCATGGGGACTCTATTGAAGATTCAGGAATGATTTGGTGACACTGTAGCGGAATAAAAAGGGCACTGACTTTAACACTGCTTTGTGTGGGTCATTATGCTGCACACCAGAACTTGAAGAAACATTGTAAATCAACTAGATTTTAATAATAATAAAAATCAATGAATAGAAAAAATAAGTTGTTGGAGGAATTCCCGTCGTGGATCTGCTGGCATCTTAGGAGCCTGCTGGGCTGCATGTGCCATCTCTGCTCGACGTGGCACGGTGGCTTAGGATCTGGTGTTGCTGCAGCTTCGGCTTAGGTTGCAACTAAGGCTTGGATATGATCCCTGGCCCTGGAACTCCCATATGCCATGGGGCAGCCCCCCCTCCAAAAAAAGGTGAAAAGGTCGTTGGAGAGTAAATCCTAAGATCCTGAGAGTTCTTGTCACAAGGAAAAAAAGTTCTCAAAAATGTTGTATCTATATGAGATGAATGAGTGCTGTATTTTATCTAAGGATTGAATCTGTTAACATGTTTTTTCACCTGCCTGTTAATTCAGCATATTTCATTAAAAGATGTTTTGATGATCAAAAACAAAAGGCACTAAAGTAGATTCAGAAAACTTGGCATTGATTGTCAGCTTTGTGAATGACCAGCTGACTGATCTTGAGCAAGTTATGCCATTTATCTGGAAATCAGGTCAGTGTTTCCTGTTTTTTTTTTTTTAATTAAAAAAATTTTTTTGGCTACACCCATGGCATGTGGAATTTCCTGGGCCAGAAATCCAACCTGCACCGTGGCAGCAACCTGAGCCATGGCAGTGACAATGCTGGGTCTTTAACCTGCTGAGCCACCAGGGAACTCCTGTTTCCTGTGTTTAGACTTCAGGTAACTAAAAGGGGAAGGAGCCTTCCCCAGTGCTGCTGTCTGTCTTCTAAGCACTGTAGCCTCTTACTCCAGCCTGTGGCCCCTCCCAGAGCTGCCTGGCCTTTCTGTCCTTCCCTGGGACACCACCCTATGTCTGCAAAGGCAGGGCAAGCTCTCAGAATCTCGCTTCCCGTGACAAATCATGGTGGGCAGCCATGCCTCTCAGCGGATGCCTTCTGTGGTGCCCAGGTGAGATCACAGAATGGGTAGCTCTCCAGCCCCACCACTTCTGAGCCGAGTGACTCTGGGCAAGCCACTCAATGTCTTTGATCAAGGTTTTTCTTTTGTAAAAGGAGGATAATGATAATCACTTTCCCCACCATCTGGGATTGTTCTGATGATAAAATGAGATAAAGAACTTAAAATCCTTTTATCATCATTATGACCATTGTTAATTCTGTTTCTTAGAACCATAGACAGGTAGCCCGAGGAAGGACCTTGGAAATTCAGCTACAGCCTTTTCACAGATGAGAAGCTGAGCCTGCAGGAGATTAATTAACCTCAAGGTGAAATGCTTTCCCTTGACCCTGTTTTCAGGGTGGGGACTGAATAGTCTTTAGGGCTGGAGTTCCCGTTGTGGTGCAGCGGAAGCGAATCTGACTAGGAACCACGAGGTTGCGGGTTCGATCCCTGGCCTTGCTCAGTGGGTTAAAGATCTGGCACTGCCGTGAGCTGTGACGTAGGTCGCAGACATGGCTAGGATCCTGCATTGCTGTGGCTGTGGCGAAGGCCGGCGGCTACAGCTGGGATTTGACCCCTGGCCTGGGAACCTCCATATGCCACAAATGTGGCCCTGAAAAGCAAAAAAGAGAACAGTGTTTAGGACAGACTTCAGAAGGGCTGATCCTCTGCAGGCAGTTACTAATCCTTGTGTGAGGATAAACTAGGTAGAGACCTTGCTCTGGTTTGTCCAACGGAAGGTCCTTACGTGAGGACTAGTTCCTGGGACTGAAACTTTCATGGCCGTACTTTTTTGTTTAATTAAACCTATGAGTTGTTGAAAATGAATACCTCTCTTGTCTGGCCTTTGCGAGGTCTGCTTTATTATGTTCACCTCAAGGTTCCTTCCAGGCTGAATGGGAAGTGGAGCTGAAGTAGGTGAATGAGAAAGCCCGGTTCACTCTAATGTTAGGCAAACCAGTGTTCCTGAATCCCCTGGCCGATGACCACAAAGTAATCGGGCCTTTTCAGGATCCATCCTTGGGTTCTTGGGCCTCTGGCCTAGAGTATCTGCCCCTTTAAGAACCACGGGCCCCGTGGTCACTGTGAAGATTAAGGAGCCTGATTGTCAGCCCATCCCCATGGTAACTCGATGCCACAGGGATTAGCAGGGCCCTGTTCGGGGCCTCCCAGTTTTAAAGCCAGTGTGCACAGTCCCAGGCAAAGAAGTAAAAGAAACACAGGTGTGTTGTAGAGACAGGAAGACCCCAGGATGACTGGAGGCGAACATGAAGGCGGGAAGGACCAGCAAGTCATTTTGGACAGCCTTCAGATACCTGTCACCATGTGGTATCTGAAAGTAGAAGGAGATTCAAAACAGGTGCAATGGACTGGAGATTTAAGAAAGAGAAGCGTAGTTCCCGTTGTGACGCAGTGGAAACGAATCCAACTGGTATCCATGAGGATGCGGGTTCCATCCCTGGCCTCGTTCGGTGGGTTAAGGGTCTAGCATTGCCATGAACTGGTGTGTAGGTCGCAGACACGGCTGGGATCTGGCGTGGCTGTGGCTGTGGCGTAGGCCGGTCGATGTAGCTCTGATTTCGACCCCTAGCCTGGGAACCTCCACGTGCCTCAGGTACGGCCCTAAAGAGAAAGAAAAAAAAGAAGAAGAAGGAGAAGAAGGAGAAGAGATCTGGACTAAAAGAATGGGAGGAAAATAAAGACATACGGGGAATGAAACCTGGAGGAAGGGAAAAGGAGGGCTGAGGATGAAGGAAAGACAATACCAAGACTCTGGAGCCAAGCGGTAGAGTCTAAGGATTGAGGGGGAGGGTGGAGCTGCCTGGGGGCCTGGGAGGCTCAGCAGGCTGATGGCTGAGCCCGGCAGAGACAGAGAGGGGCAGTGGGCTGAGTCTGGGAGAGACCAGGAACAGTGAATGTGGGCGGTAGATGGATCCAAGGGCAGAGAGAACAGGTAGGAATATGGCCAAGAAACTGAGCCTTAACAGAGGGTAGGGACTGCATGAAAAAGGATTAGGGAATGCCAACTGCAGAATTTGGAAAGAAGTAAAATGAACACAAGCGAGAAGCGGTGTGGACAGAGGAGGAAGGGGCATTTGTTTTTTTAATTTTCTTTTTTTTAAAATTAAAGTATAGGGAGTTCCCGTCGTGGCTCAGTGGTTAACGAATCTAAGAACCATGAGGTTGCGGGTTCGATCCCTGGCCTTGCTCAGTGGGTTAAGGATCCGGCGTTGCCGTGAGCTGTGGTATAGGTTGCAGACGCGCCTCGGATCCCACGTTGCTGTGGCTGTGGCGTAGGCCGGCAGCTACAGCTCCTGTTAGACCCATAGCCTGGGAACCTCCATATGCCGCGGGTGCAGAGCTACATAAAGGCAAAAAGCAAAAAAAAATAAATAAATAAATAAAGTATAGTTGATTTACAGTGTTGTACCAATTTCTGCTGTACAGCAAAGCGACCCAGTCATAGATATATATGCATTCTTTTTCTCATATTATCTTCCATCATGTGCTATCCGAAGAGACTGGATGATCGTTCCCTGTTTCGGCTGCATCTGTGGCATCTAAAAGTTCCCAGGCAAGGGATCCGACCTATGCCACAGCTGTGGCAATGCTAGATCCTTAACCCACTGTGCCAGGCCGGGGATCGAACCCGAGCTGATACAGAAACAACACTGGATCCTTAGCCTGTGGCAGCACAGCAGGATATCTGGAAGGGGCATTTTTAATTCAGGAAAAATAACCAAGGTTGATGTATCCTGAGGAAGAAGGAGAAATTGATGGAGATGTCAAGAAGAAACAGTAAGAAATTAGGTCTGGGGAGTTAGTACTAAACACACAAGAAGGTGATGGCTTACTGTTGCAGTGGAGGTAAAAAGAGCCTGAATTTTATTTTATTTTATTTTACTTTATTTTATTTTATTTTGTCTTTTTAGGGCCGTGCCCATGGCCCTAAAAAGCATGGAAGTCAAATTGGAGCTACAACTGCCAGCCTGCGCCAGAGCCACAGCAACTTGGGATCCAAGCCTGATCTGCGACCTACACCACAGCCCACAGCAATGCCGGATCCTTAACCCACTGAGGGAAGCCAGGGATCAAACCTGCGTCCTCATGGATACTGGTTGGGTTTGTTACTGCTGGGCCACGGTGGGAACCCCCCAAGCCTGGATTTTAAAGAGGAGACAGGGCATTGAACTAGAGAGGAAACATCAGAAATAAATTCATTTTGGGGGAACATGGGTGTAGCAGAGAGATTTTTTTTTTTTTTCCCAGCAAATTCCCAGAAAGATCTGGTGGGATCTTTTTTTGTTAGACACTGCGAGCTTCCTCGTCCTTTTTGACCAAACAGAGCATTCACATCCTTGGTGACATACTCTCTAGAACTTTCTAGACAGTTTCCTAGAGAAAGATGGGAGATGGAGGCGACCAAGAAAGGGAGCTTTTGTCTCAGATTCTTCAGCATTCCTCAGACTCCCTTAGGAAGCTGACCTCTGTGACTACTCATTGGAAGTCCAGCCCATTGTGAAGACGGACTGGTCCTAGGTCTGTCTGGGGGAGGCTGGAGTGGGCTGGGTAACCCAATGGGACAGAGCTAGACCTGGGATGGATTCTGAAAGCTGGATAGGATTGAAGCGAGATTTGCTCTGTGTTTGTCCTTCTTGGGCTCTGTCATTACCTGGATTCTCTCACTTCTTCCTCAGAGGACAGGAAAATGATGAGGAGGGAACCAGCAATCTTCAGTCAGGCTCCTTGGCTGAAGAAGGAAATAGAAGGGTTTAGTACTATAACTGCCTTATCATGATGTGTTAGAAGAAAGGCGTGGGGGAATAGACAAATGAGCACAGGGCAAGGCTCAGCAAGGATGGAGTGTGTGGAAAAGAACTCAGGGTGGTTTGCCTTAAGGACTCGAGGCAGGTCGCTGTTGCCTGCTTTAGGAGGTGGAGAGTTAGGAGCTAAACATCTGCTACTTCTGCAGAGTGGGTCTAACCACACAGTCCTGACCTTGCAAAACCCTTTCTTCCATCTCCCTGGGAGGTGCTGAAAGGAGGGATGAGGTGGGTTGACTCGTAAGGGGTGAGAAAGTAAGAGAGAGCTGATAGTGGTCAGGGACACCAGAGATAGTACATTGAAACAACTTCCAGAAGATGTGCCCACACAGATGTGAATTAATAAGGCTTGGGACATTGTAGGGAAGAAATGAAAGTGTAGTGTGTAAAGGCTATGCTATTCAAATGGCCATTTCACTGCCTGACTCTGTCTAATATCCCTTAGTGTTTAATGCATGGACTGGCTGGTCTAGGGGCCTTTAGAGAAGCTGTGAGCAGGGCCACAGCAGGATGTGGGATTTAATTGTATTTGTTTCTGGGCCAGCAGGAGAATCTTTTTTTTTTGGCATTTATTGTATGTATTCCAGCAACACTTCATGAATGAAATAATGTATGAGCATCACCAGTTTGTCTGTGGGGGGTCAAAGAGTGGTATTCAATTAGAGGCATGAGTAATGCTTGAGTCACAGATCTCTGCAGAATTAAATCAGTAAAAACATTTTTTTTTGGAAGGAGAAATGTGCTCATCTTCTTAAGGGTTTACATAAATGCCAATGACATACCTAGTTTAAAAGAAGAAAAAGATGTACCGTCTTTAATCATTTTGAAATGGCTTAACCTTGTCCTTCCTGTCCCGTTAAAAACTCTTTCTTTGATTGTTTCCCTCGTTATTTTTAAATTAAAAACCTGGTTGAGAGACAATTATTCACACTTCTCAAGAGGCTGCATCTGATTTATAGAAGTAAAGTGAAAGATGTCAGAGGTGTCTCTGATTTGAAGAAAAGCCGTTGGACAAAGTCCAGCGTATTTTTGCCGATAACGGACTGTCAGTTTAAGGGGTCCTGGCAAGACCCTTGCTGAGGAGGGGTGGGTTTGGGCTAGTATGGAGAGATGGCCGTGGAGGGTGAGGAGAGGATAAAGGAAGGGTATTTGAGAGGATGGAGGCAATCCAGGCAAGACAGTCAAGAATTCTAACCCACGGGACAGGGGGAGGGGACAGCTCCGTGGACCGTGACGTCTCGGCTCCTCTTTCCCAGCAGCACTTCTTGCTGCTCCCAGTTTGTAATGAGGAAGTGGAAGATGGAGACGTTCAGTCATTTTCTCAGGGTTTTGATGCAGGTTAAGCTGCACAACTTGTGATGAGAGCTGGATCTTTGTTTCCAGAGTCACGGTCTCGGGGTGAACTCGGGAAATTGATACCTTCTGTGGTGGGCAGTAAGACCGACGCCTTCTTTTCCCGTACATCTCTCAGAGAAGTTCCTAGATGCAAATTGCTTATGGGATCCAAGAGGGTGGGACCAGGTCCTTGTTACCTGTCATCATTGTCTCCCCAGCCCCAAGTGGGAGTATTTCAAAGAGTGAATGAAAGTCCTGGAGGTGGAGGGCAGGTTATAGAGCACACGTGATCTCTGAAGGCAGTGCAGCTTTGGGGAAAACTTGAGACTGGTAGATTTCTTGGGTATTAGACTATATCACTGCGAAGAGCAGGTGTATGTTGGGTCTGAGTGAACAGTGACCAAGCCTGGTGGGAAGGAAGTACTCTGACAAGCTAGACTTTCCTCTTTCTTGTGCCCAAGGGTTCATTGCTGGCCCGTGGGGTGGCGCTATAGGCACAGGGACACCCTGCTGAGACCCTTGAGCAGCACCTTGTTACTAGCCACTCACAGTCATATGGTCCCTGGCCAGCACTGAGTTCTGTGTCAGGTTCTTGGAGCCGTCTAGGGTAAACGTGTTAAGAAAGGCCTTTGTTGTGCCTCCTTGCTTCAGGTTTAGAATGTACATGATCCATTTCATTTTTCTTCTTTTCATTTTTAAAAGTCTTATTGAAGTACAGCTATAATGTTGTGATAATTTCTGCGCCACAGCAAAATGATTCCGTTATACCTATGCCCATATCCGTTCTTTTTCAGATTCTTTTTCCCGCATAGATTTTCACAGAATATTGGGTAGTTCCCTGTGCTCTTCAGCAGGTCCCTGTTGGCCGGGCATTCCACTACCTCTGTGTGCATACAACAATCGCAGATTTTTCTAGCTCCATCTCTAGGTCCTCAATGGAAGGCTAGCTGGTTGGAGTGGCTGCTTTCCCCCCGGGTATTAGGGTCTTCGTTTGCATCCCAAACTGACTAAATTACCTTGGTCTTGTTCTCTCCCAGATTCCACTCTTTGTGCTACAGGAGGGGGTCGGGAAGTAGGAGATGGTGCATTAAAGTATAGTCTTAGGCTTAGAAGGGCCCTTAAAGATCTTCTGATTGAAGCTGTTTATATTGTATTATTTTTCTCATGCCCATCACCTGGGTCTTGCATTATGATCCGAGGCAGTGGGCAGTGTCCAGAGCTGTGGGCCTTGAAGCACACACTGAGGGAGGAGAGGGGCCCTCTGTCCCCTGCTCTGGTTTTTGTAACCTCGTTTGGAGTGGGGTCATGAACGCTGAACCACAGTCTTTAAATCAGTGCACTGTCGTTGGAAACATAGAGTCCTATTGTCGCTTAATGTGTCTGGGAATCAAATAGGATAAAATGAGCTGAAGGTGAGATGAGAAGGACTTAGATTAGACTTTCAGAAGAACTGGCATAGTGGAAACTGATTATGGCATTGCCTTCTCTAGGAGGCTTTTAAAAATAGGATCTGCTTTAGGGGATCTGGGCTGGATAAGGAGGCCTTTCTCTGTGGTTGTGGAAGGATGGTCAATTTGATTGTCCAGAGGCCCCTCTAGCAAACCCAGACAGCTGAGAAATCATCATTATTTAAATGAGACATTGGCCCTAGGGAGCAAAGAAAGGCGGCAGACTTGGAGATGGGGAAGGTGGGGGAAGGGAAGCAGGTATTGGCCAAAGGGCTGCTGAAGACCATCTGTATTTCCTTATGGAGCTGCCATTGTCACCCTCCTCCCTAAGCGCGCACTCGCTCACCTCTCTCTCTCTCAAACACACACACACACACACCCACACCCACACACACACACTCACCACCGCTGTCTCCACTCCCGTCCTTAATTCTAGTTGAGATGCTGAAGGACCATCACATCAGAATCCCATGACCTCTTCCCGGAGCCTGGCAGGTTCAGCTCTCAAAGCTGAGAACTGGACCGGTTGGTCTCCCGGAGTCCGGCTTCACTGCGGTTATCTGCCGCCGGTTCACACTGTTTCTTTGCGGAAGCAGCTCCCCTTTGTCTTGGGGATCGGGGGTGGGGGGATCCAGGGTTTCTCTGAACCTCCCAGCTTTGGCCAGCCCCTGTCTGAGAAGAGCTGGACCGGGATGAAACCACAGTGAGGGAGAGGGGGTGGAGGTAGAGAAGGCTCCGGTTTTCTCAGCCGGGCTGGGTGCGCGCTGCTTAATTAGCATGAGAATAGAAAGACTTCTCCCCAGCTTCCCTTAGGGATGGAGGGGAAAGAAGAGCGAAGGCTCTGGCTCTGTCCTACTCCGTCAGAGATCCTGGGGCTGGGAAAATGATCACCCTCACGTTCCTCCAATCCTCTGAGGACCCGGGGACCCACGGTATTGAGAAAAGCTTTGATGGAGCCGGCTGGTGGATCTCCACTCCAGATTTTCCAGCTGTCCCTGTCCCCCCCCCAACCGCTCAGAGAGCAGGATGCTGAGATGGCTCGGTGATGCAGAAGGTATGTGCTTTTTCAGTTCTGGTGCTGATGCTGTGTGTGTGGTGAGGTCTCTGTGGCGCAATGGACGAGCGCGCTGGACTTCTAATCCAGAGGTTCCGGGTTCGAGTCCCGGCAGAGATGATCACCTGGTGGGTTCTCTTTTGTTTCACACTGTGTCATGCTAGGTTGATAATTATATTTATTCCTCCCTGGAAGCTCCGGGGAAGAGAAAGGAAACCCCTTTCCTCGGGAATCCTGGACCCCCCCTCTTTTCCTGTCTCCTCCCTCTCCGTTCTTTCTCTGTTCCTCCTTTCCTGATTTTCACTGTCTAGCGAAGGCTTAGCTGTCTGCTGCATCTCTGCTCAGCCGGACTGACACAGCCTTTGAATCTTTTGCTTTATAGAAGAATCACTGGCCCACCACGACTGAGATGCCTGGCCGTAGGTTTTGGCACCACCGTGATTCCATCCCTTTACCTCTGAGAACACAAAAAGGCAGATTGTGCCCATACGCTGATGAGGAAATGCCCAGTTGTCCTCTAAGGTAACAGTCACCTTGACCAAGGGGGTCAGGAGGCAGATGGGGTGGTGCAGAGGATGATTTCTTGGGCTCTCTTTGTCAGCTGAACTTTTACATTGTCAAGGACGGGCTTTCTGTGCTACAGCCCGTCACTCCCTCCCTCGTCTACAAGGTGCGATGTAGTCATTGCTCTTTGTCTCAGGGAATAAACTACACGGCAGCACGCTAATTACCAGCAACAGAGAGACCTGTCCCCAGAAACTCAAGGTCTTAAATGTTCTGTGCTGTGGAAAGTTTGCAGCCTCTTCCGCTTACAGGACAAGCCTATGAGGTTTGTATCTGAACGTTATTTTCATAATTCCCGGTTTCCAGGAAGCCCTTTTCTCACCACCCCTCTCATCCTGTATCCACTTCTGCTCTCTGGCCCTGTCTCCTCTGATGGGCCATATTCAGCAAGACTGGAGCTTGGTCAGGTTGGTGTTCTATTTTGGGCTGGTCGGGCTCGCTCTCTTTTCTATGGCTGCCTCTAGCCTATCAGCTAGAGCGAGCCGCCCAAGCCGGGGACTGACCTTTACCTCAGGTGACCTCCAGAAACCTGAGACACACCTCTCTCCCCCCGCTGGCTGGGGAGTCAGCAGCTCTCCCTCACGGGGCTCTGGACGGGCCACCAGAGGACACCTTGTGCCCTAAGGAAGCTGAGCTGTGGGGAGAGAGGACAATTCAAACCACGCCAAGACGTGGGGAATTGATAGGGCAGACGGGGGACCCTGCAAGGAGATGTTTTTTAGCCTTTAGGACGCATGCCTGTTCGTAGCCAGCTGAAGCTCCTGCAGTTCTTTAGAAGTAGTCCTGTACCTCCAAGGGACTTAGAATCCTTGCAGTACGATCCAACCCAGCTTTACCTTTCTGAGTTACTTTGGGGGGAGGTGGATACCAGGAAATATTAACCATCTCCCGCCAGCCCCATGGATATGCCCTTGGGAGCGTATTGGTGTGGACCAGAATTCCCTGGGCAGCTCCTTCTGGAGCCTTTTATTGTTAGTTCAACCTATCCTAGATCTTTCTGCTTTAAGGTCAGACCTGAATGAGAAAATTGGTGTGTGTGTGTGCGCGCGCGTGCACGGGTCTTGGGAGAGGAGGAGATTGTAGGGGGAGAGTCAGAGAAGGGCATATCAGAGTTTTCAACCATAATCCAGAATACTGCTTACATCTTTCTAGTCGCCCCTGCATCATTCTATTATCAAGGTGCTGCTCCACAGTAACAGTGTTGAAAGGTAAGATGATTGTCCCTCTATCACTGTTAAAGGTCAAGGCAGGGTTAGAAGGTTATCATAGTCCACTCTAAGGTTTTCTTAGTTCTAGAAGCTTTCTAGGAATGCGGTCTTTCTTTTTTCTTTTTACTGAAAAAACTATAGGAATATGGTCTCCCCCCCCCTTTTCTTTATGAACCTGTGGCATATGGAAGTTCCCTTGCCAGGTGTCGATTTGGAGCTGCAACAGTGGCCTACACTACAGCCATAGCAACACCGGATCCTTAACCCACTGAGTTAGGCCAGGGATGGAACCAACATTCTCACAGACACAACATCAGGTCCTTAACCCACTGAGCTACAATGGGAACTCCTAGGAGTATAGTCTTTCTGAAATTGTGGGAACTGGGAGGGGATGTGTACCCAAGTAGGTACTGCATTGAGATGTGGTCAAGTGTTTGATCAGGGCGCAACACAGCCAGCTCCTTAGATGAAGTTCTGTACCAGTGAGGATTCAACCCCACAGATTATCCTCCAGGCTTGATTTTAGCCAGTGATTTCCATTTTCTAACTTGGAATCAGAAGACCTCAGTGTCAGTCACAGCTTTGCCAAGTTTTTAAACCTCTCTGAACTTTAACTTACTCTTTTATAAAAACAAAATTGTGTTATCTGTCCTCCAAATGGAAGATGAGTGGGAAATCCTTTGGACAGCTCTGTGGAAGTATATTGGTGGTTTGGGGACTGCTTTTATCTCTTTCCTCAACAGGTGGGAAAGGTGCCTGGCTAAAGAGTAGAGAAATAAAAGGGTCTGAATGATCAGCCCCTGCCAGGAACCTCCCCCAGGGGAGCTATATGTCACCAGGTGGGGCTGTCGCTGAATTCTGCTACCTTAACAAAGAGGGCAGAATGGACTTGCTAGCTGGTGGAGTCCTTCAAAGGGCAGATGGCCCTCTGTGCCTTAGATGAGTGGCTTCATCTCAGCCAGGTACGTAGAGGTCCTTGCTGGCTGCACCCTGAAGGGGACTATTTGCTGCCACTTATTCAGACATCACCCAGCCTTCAGCCCCCTCAGTCTCTGAGGGGGGGGTGTCTTGGGGAGTCGAAGAAGGACATCAACGTGGAAAGATTTTCCACACTGATAAAATTTCCTTTGTATGGGATAACGACTTTCTTTTTAACACACGAAAGAGAACTTCTTATTTATGACTGCCTAATTTTTGTATTTTAAAAATACTCGGTCGAAATGGGTGTCCTATTTTTTTTTTTTTTAATAAAGTTGCTTCACTGTAGGGCTCAAATGCTTTACAGGTGCTGAAGATGATCGTTGATTATAAAGTATGCAGGCAGGATATGTCTTATTTATTATTGTATTCTCACCGCCTGAAATATGGCTGGCATCTGATGGATATATTTGAGAGAATTAATGCTTACTTGGATTGGCTATAAATTATGTAGACAGGAAAGAGAAAGAGCCATAGCTCCTGGCGATCGGGAACACAGGCAGTATCTTCATGCATTAATTCATCCACTTTACATTTATTTATCAAGTACCCTGCTCTGTGCCACTTTCCATGTTTCAGGCACTGGGACTCAAAATAGCATAGCCCGCTTCCCTCCTGGTGTGCAAATTCCTGGGGCAGCGATAAAGAAGAGATAGATCAGGAATATTATGGTGGAATCGTAGGTAGAGATACCTGGCTGGAGGAACTGATGGTAAAAGTAGGATGATGTAAAGCACGGTGGTCGTGGAAGACTTTCCCAGGGTGTTACCTTTGAGTCAAGAATGAATGAAGCAAGAGAGCTCAGTGAGATCCAGAAGATGGATATTTCAAACTGAAAAACAGCAGGACCAGAGAACCTGAGGTGGGCATGCTGGCTTTGAGGGAAAGCACAGAGGTCACTGTGGCTGGAGTGGAGAGTCAGGTTCAGAGGTTGCTGTGGGACATGTCATACAGGATAATGTACTCAACTTTATCACAGCCAACTCCACCGTGTGTAATACGTCCAGTATCTCCTCACTTTGCTTTTACTGTCCTGCCGT
Source organism: Catagonus wagneri (assembly GCA_004024745.2). Taxonomy (NCBI): domain Eukaryota; kingdom Metazoa; phylum Chordata; class Mammalia; order Artiodactyla; family Tayassuidae; genus Catagonus; species Catagonus wagneri. The sequence continues at coordinate 2,953,619 of PVHT020000793.1, read as the reverse complement.
GAAATTTATAGGTAATGCAACTTTTTGCACAAGTACAACTTTTTGTACATAATTAAAACAAATCAATAAAATATCTTCTTTGTAATATAAGGAAATAAACTTGTAGTAAATACTATGTATTTTATTTTACATTATGATTTTTTTTACTTTATTGTATCTATTTTTGTCTTTTTAGGGTCACACCTGCAGCATATGGAGGTTCCCAGGCCAGGGGTCGAATCGGAGCTATAGCTGCTGGCCTACACCACAACCACAGCAATGTGGGTCCGAGCTGTGTCTGTGACGTACACCACAGCTCACAGCAGTGTGGGATCCTTAACCCACTGAGTGAAGCCAGGGATTGAACCTGCATCCTCATGGAAACTAGTCAGATTCATTTCTGCTGAGCCACGATGGGAACCCCTATATTATGTTTTTGCATGTTTTTTACATTTACATTTTAATTTATTTATTTTGGCCAAGCCCATGGCATACAGAAGTTCCTGGGCCAGGGATCAAACCCACACCACAGCAGTGACAATGCTGGATCCCCAACTCGCTGAACTGCCAGGGAGCTCTAATACTGTGTCTTTTAATACTTAAATGCCACTCTAGCAGTATTACACCTATATGAAGAATCACCTTCAGTGCAACAGCTATAATGTATACATGCAAAAAAAAAAAAAAAATTCAGGGATGTTTGAACTATCACAGGAATGTCAATCACCAGCAGTGTTGTGATTTTTCCAGACTGGTGCACACTTGATAAATTTATGATCAAAACAAATTAATTCTTCATGCAAAGGGTGTAGCATTTTGCATTCCTGAATATTTTAGGAAGTTTTAAACCATGGAGAAAACTATTTATATGGAAAAATGAGATAGACGCTAGGTCCAGAAACCAACAACTAGCCTTTCAGTAGGTCAGTTAAAAGAAGTGCACAGCCGGGGGCAAGTCTTCTTTGTGTGACAGGCTCCGGCACATCGCAGGACACGCAGACCCCGCTACCCTTCCTCTCTGAGGCTAGTCGTGGTTCCTAGTCATCACAGAAACAAACAAATGAAAATACTCCCCCGAAATTTCAAACCATGACCTCGGGGCAACTGCAGATAAACTGACCCAGGTGCTGACCTAAGGCTGGTGGGTCAAACTTTTCTTCATGCTGATGAAAATCCTTGGTGGGTTTGAGCAGAGAAGTGGTGGAATCTGATTTACGCGTTAAAAGGCTCATCTTGCCTGTTGGTTAAGAATAGACAGGATGGGGGACGAGGGGAATGTTTGCAGGTCTGCTGGATCCAACACCTTCCAGAAGCAGCAGGGTGTGGCCCTGTGGTTCCCAAACAGTGGGACTGGTTCCACCAAAAGTGGAGGTTTTATAACAGTGTCCACCTACGAAAGTGGTTTATTGTTTCTCGGAGTTGTCTCGCCGTGCAACAGGTTAAGAATTTGACATCACTGCCGTGACTCGGGTTTGACCTCTGGCTTGAGAACTACTGTATTCCGCGGGCATGGACAGAAAAAAAAAAGTGATTTATCATCTCTGAACTAGCCTGGTAGGGGTCATTTATATTTTCTTTAGGAACTAGTTATTTTTACTTATTGTTGTTACAGTGATTCCACTTACAAGCAGCAATGTTCATTTTGTTTGTATTTAGAAGCCGTAAGTAATGGAACTTACTCCCCTGAACATGATTTCAGTGTTTATGTCCTTAGCAATTTCTATAAATTATAATGGAACAGAATGTCTTTACATTTCTCTGTGTTCTCCTTGGAAATTATGTCTTTTTGCTTCTGTGATTGTCATGTTGTTCTGTGATGGTTCCTTTGAGAGGATGGATGGCGAGACACAGGGTCTTAAGATTCGAGAAGCTGGAAACATCTCGTAATGGAGGAAGCAGCTTCATGGGATGACAGAGGTTTTGCTGTTTACTTGCATAACTGGGCAAGCACTCCGTTTCTTGAGCCATGGCTTTCTCATCTAGAAAATGAGCCAAATACTGTCTAGAACTGAATAAGGTAAAATGGGAACACGTCTGGATAGTTAGATACATCATAGGTGCAAAGACAAACTCTAGCTTCCTTTGTTATAGATTTTTTTTTTTCCAACCAGCCTTTTCCAAACTGCATGCCTCAGGCTAGTTTCTTGAAGATCACGTGTGAAGTTCTGGGGCACTTAGCCGTGGACCACATGTTTCTGTCCCTTGAAAATGCTTGGGCGTAGTGGAGTGCTAGGAGAAATAAGAGATGCGTAGTCTATCTTTGGTAGCAGTTGCCGTCCAAGAATACTGTCTCCCCTGTGGTCACTGGATTTCTCTCTGCGGCTGTGAGCGTGGAAACCTCGCACCAATTCTTAGTCCTGCCCTGAGAACAAGATTTCATAGGCTTTAAGGAGAGGGTCACGTGAAGCCTTTTCTGCTAGCGGCAATGCAGGGCTTTAAAGGCAGGTAGGAGGCAAGTGTGTCTATCCAGGGAAGGTGGGATGCGACTAAAGTCAAATTCCTACGGGGCTCGGAGGAGACAGGAGACCAGAGGCTGACTGCTGTGTTTCTGGCCGGGGCGCATTCTGGGTGTGTTCCCTGCCATGGAGCCAGTGCAGTCCCAAGTCTCAGAGAAGCATCATCTGGGAATCACAAACAACCGCTAATAATCGTCTTCCTCTTGCTGTATCTATAGGCCACTTTTGAGAAGGGAAACGGTACCATCCGAAATGACAGGCAATTTATAGCCAGTTTTACTTATTTTGAAGGCATATGAAAACTTCTTTCTTTTCTAATTATGCACAGTCTTCTAACAGCCCTTTTTTTATATTGCAGTCAAGAACTTTACTTCATTTTAGTTTTTAAAAATTTTATGGAAGTATGGTTGATTTAAATGTTGTGCTAATTTCTACTGTACAGCAAAGTGCATGTACAGTAAAAATTTTACATACAAAGTTATACATGTTCTTTTTCATATTCTTTTCCATTGTGGCTTATCGTAGGCTATTGGATCCAGTTCCCTGTGCTATACAGTAGGACCTTGTTGTTTATCCATCCTATATAAATAGTTTGCCTCTTTCACTCCTTCCCTCCACCCCCGCAACAACCACAAGTCTGTTCTCTATGTTTGTGAGTCTGTTTTTCTTTGGTAGATATGTCAATTTGTGCTGTATTTTAGATTCCACATATAAGTGATATCATATGGTATTTGTCCCTCTCTTTCTGTCTTATTAGACTAATAGCTAGCATTTTAAAATTTTTGTGCTCGGGAGTTCCCAAAGTGGCGCAGTGGAAATGAACCTGACTAGTATCCATGAGGATGTGGGTTCAATCCCTGGCCTCGCTCAGTGGGTCAGTGATCTGGCATTACCGTGAGTTGTGGTGTAGGTTGTAGACCTGGCTCGGATCCCGCATTGCTGTGGCTGTGGTGTAGGCTGGCAGCTGCAGCTCCAATTCCACCCCTAGCCTGGAAACCTCCACATGCCACGGGTGTGGCCCTAAAAAGAAAAAAAAAAAAATATATATATATATATTTTGTACTTAACTGTATCCTTAACAGTGGAGGAGAGTGATTACTGAAGGAAGCAGAGCCTAAAGTGGCTTTTGCCAAGTACAACGTTTCTTTGAAGTCTTATACTTTAAGCTACTTTATGCTAATATAAATTTGGGGTCTTACTTCTTTATATCTGCATTTTTAAGTACAAAAATAATTATCTGGCCTCAAACCTTGTAGTAAAAATGACACCTGGCATTTCCCACATATGGAAGCCTGGCATATACCTGTTATAAAGACACAGATTAATAAATAATATTAATATATTTATATCAATATTACAGATCGGTTTATGACCCCTGAGTATCCACTCGGATGCAGGGGGAGACCACCTAGAAGCAGGTCAGTAGATAGACACCTGACAGGGAGTGGACATTAATTCAGTTACTCATTCGACAAATATTTATTTAATGCCTACCATTGCTAAGCCCTGAACTAGGTGCTAAGATACAGTGCTGAGCAAAAAGAGGCAGAGACCATCACACGCAGACTTGAGGAACTGTGACTGTGAACGAAGGAGAGGTTGGTGGGGCAAAGCTGGTGTGGGGCAGAGGGAGCTGACCTCCTGGGAGAGGTCCCTGAAGCTTCTTCCAGGAAGCCTGTCTTGATCTGAATTTGAAAGATCAATAGGAACTAACGGGTCAAAGAGTGAAGGGGAGAGCTTTCCAGACAAAGCAACAGGGAGCACGGATTAGTGTGCTAGAAGGGAGGACAAGTGACTGAGAAGCCAGGGCGGTTTGACTCCAGAGAGGAAGGTATAAATTGGCGTGAAATGAAGTTGGAGAGGCGGGAGGCTGACCCCAGGGCCTTGTTGTGATTGTAGGGGGTCTTGTCCTTATCTGAAAAACAGGGGAAAACCGTGGAAGGGGCTCGAAGCCAAAGAATAACGTGATTAGATTTGCATTTTAGAAAAAGAACGCTCCAGCTGCTGCTCTGAGGACAGAGTGGAAGGGCGCCAAAGTAGACACTGCAGCTGAATAGCGGTTCAGCAGTTGTTGTGAGAAGGGAGGTTAGTGTGGATTGGGGGGACGCTGGTGGTGGTGGTGTAGAGAGAAGATGGATATTTAGGAACGAAAATGTGCAGGACTTGGTGACAGGTTAGGAAGGACTTGGCAAGGAAGGCTCTAAGATTTCTGGCTTGCACACCATTCACCAAGGTAGGAAACCCAGGAAGATGGAGGCTCAGGGTAGGTGAGTTCAGTTCTGAGCTTCTAATTTTGAGGTGCTATGAAGTTGAGAACTGGATCATCAGGGTTTAAAGTGTTCATTTGGTTTTGGGGAGTCAACTGCACGTTGGTGGACTCTGAAGCCAAAAGAATGAATCTGCCAAAAGTCTGAATGAAGGAGATGAACGTGTAAAGTGAGAAGGACCCAAGAAGGAGCTAAGAGGAAATCCAGTATTTAACAGCACAGTAGAGAAAGAGAGAAGTAATGGAAAGAGAAATAGGAAGGAAACCAGAATATTATCTTTTCTGAACCCAAAGGGAGGGAGCATTCAAGAAGGAACTTGATCAAGTACCCCGTTGCTACTGGGAAGTCAAGAACAAGCCCACCTAAATACATCCATTAGATTAAGTAACATGGAAGGTGATATGAGAGTTATTTCACTTTCTGTGGATTATCAGGGCAAGAAACCGGACTGGTGAGGACTGCAGCGGTGAGGGGTGAGGACACGGAGGGAGGACGTAGAGGCGACTCTTAGAAGTTTGGCTGGGAAGGGATGGGGGGCTGGTCGTGAGATGGAAGGCAGGAGGAGCCAAGCAAGAGCATCTTTTTGATTTTTCTATTTTAAAACTTTTATTGTAGAAAATTTCAAATGGAAGTAAATTCCACAGAGCGGTAGTAGTATGACCCCTCACGTACCCGTCACTTAGTTCAACAGTGACTAACTCACGGCCAGACTTGTGTCTATACATCCATTTGTCATTTGTTTTATTTTATTTTATTTTATTTTAGTAGGAGAGATGTGGGCTGTTTGAAAACCATTGAGGAGGGAATCAGTGAAATAGAGTATCTGAATGGTCAAGGGAGAGAAATAGAGAAAAAAAATATGAATGAGAAAGTGGGAGGGGAATAGGATGTGGAGTAGGGCGAAAGGATTCACTTTGGTAGCTGGAGAGCCAGCAGATGTAGATTTGTAGGTTTGATATGTGGAAGATAAGGAAATTTCACTTGATGATGAAGATGGCTCCTTCTCCTCGCCTTCCTCCTCCTGTGTGTGTGTGTGTGTGTGTGTGTGTGTGTGTGTGTTTGCGCGCGCGCGCGTGCACGCGTGTGTGCAGAAGTTCCTGGGTCAGGGATCAAACCCGAACTACAGCAGTGACAACACCATATCCTTAACCCACCGAGCCCCCGGGAAACTCCTCCTCTTTCTTTTAAAGTAAATAGTCATGTCATTCTCAGAGAATAACTGGGAAAAAGAGGATGTTGGGGGTCTGAAGAGAACTCAAAGTTGGATTAGTGGTTGTGGAGAAAGAGAGGTAATAACATAGCAGAGAAATATGGAGTATTTACTAGATGGTGGTAAAGAACCATTTGGAGGTGATGGGTTGGCTCTGAGAAGCAGATCCCACGCACATACCTATATGTACTTCTAAGTCTGGCTTGCTAATGATAGCCTCCATAATGTAGTGTTACTCTATTCCCCAGAGAAGAAATGTAGCTAGGTGCATGTATATACGTTCCACAGAGGGCATGGGCTCCACTGTCTCCTGAGTGTGTGATCAGAATATGTGTATCTCAAAAGGGAGGTGATTTTATTTCTGAAAATGTACGTGTGCAAGTAGGCACTTGTTTTGCATTAATTGGTTGAGGGCGCCACCTGCAGGAAACCTTGCTCAACAAAGCTTGCCAGGTTTTTCCAACAAAATCTAAAACCTTTCTTCTCTAAAAAGTCAGTGTTCTTGCATACAGCATTTCTCTCAAGACATGTGAGTTGCATTTATTAGACACTCTTTTACTTTATTTGTGTGTCAAGTCACAAACATTAAAATATGTTCTTTTCTGACTTGATTTTGCCCAAAGATCGCATCTCTCTCATTTCAATGCATCTATTGTCTGCAAACCTCATCCGTGATCTGTATAGGAAAGAAGAGAGATAAAATGTCAGACTTATCTGAAACAGGACGAATAAGAAGTAAATTATTGGTTAATGGTATAGAAAGTATAAGTGATGGAGTCCAGCTTTGTCCAGATTAAGACGTGTCTTATTTAGTAATCCCTCAAATTTGGGCGTTGTCCACGGCTTCCTATCTTAAATTCCACCCCCTGCCCAGAGTTCTTAAACTAAAGTATGTATTTCTTCATAGTTCCCAAACCGATCCCTCATTTACTGCTGTTTAAGGATCCTTTTCATCTTCTATCTTAATGCGAATACAATGCCATTAAAACCTTTCCTCCAAGGTCTTTAGGTCATACCACTAAACTGCTCCCAGGTTCTAGGTTTTCTTCAGATAATTCCCTTCCTTCGAATTAACTGACTCTAAGGGAGAATTCAGGAATAAATCACTCTAATTTCTTCCTCTCCTTTAGTTCAGTCAGTAACTCTTAATTATGGTCATTTTACATATACAAATTCTGTCACGATTCACAGGGAATTTAGAAAAAATGCCTGTATAAAGTACCAAGTTATTCACAAGCAAAGCAGCTTTCGTTCCTTTACTCAGTCAGTCTTTGTTAGGTGCTGGCTGTGTGTCAGGAGCGTTGAGAAGCTCGTACCAGAGCCAGTGGAAGGAAACTTTGCAGTGGTGGCAAAGGTTGCTGGTAGTGGCCAGTGGTTTCTTTAGAATTCGGTAATGGGCAGCCTCGTCAAGGGCAGGTCCGGGGAGGGACGGAGTTGGTTTCACAGGTTCACAGGTGAGTAGGGGTGAGGAGGTGACAGAGTGAGTGCAGAAAATTACAATACTTATTGTGATGTGGAGTTTAAGGATGGGGTGGGAGCTGGCGGGAGAGCTCCCATCCTTGTTTGTTTTTTGGAAAGGAAAGGGTTGAGAATGTTTAAATTCGCATGGAAAGGCCAAAGGAACAAGACAGGAAGTATTCAATAGATAGTTTAGTCCCTGAGAAGGCAGTCAGAGATAATAAAAAATGAAAATTGGGGTTTTCGTTGTGCCTTAGTAGTAACTAACCCGACTGGTATCCATGAGGACGCAGGTTCGATCCCTGGCCTCGCTCAGTGAGTTAAGGATCCGGCACTGCCATCAGCTGTGGTGTGAGTCACAGATGTGGTTTGGATCTGGCGTTGTGGTGGCTGTGGTGTAGGCCAGCAGCTGTAGCTCTGATTCAACCCCTAGGCTGGGAACTTCCATATGCTGCAGGTGTGGCCCTACAAAGCAAAAAAAAAAAAAAGAAAGAAAGAAAGAAAGAAAGAAAGCAAAAGGGAAAATTGATCGTGCCTTTCCTTGTGCAGGAACTCATAAGAGGTCTAATGGATGGGTCAAAAAACGGAAGAAGCGCTGGGAGCAATTCAGTGAACTTGCTGTGACTGTGGAGTATTTGATTGTATTATTTCACATGAGGAAATGAATCCGGTTGCAGCAGATGCAAAGAGAAGGTTAATAGAAATGGAAAAGTCAAAGCAAGGAGAAAGCAAGAACATAACAAAACAGCAATGGATTCACAGATCTAGAGAGTAAACTAGTGGTTACCAGGGGAATGGGGAGAGGAGGGATGAGCTAGGTGTAGGGGGCTAAGAGGTGCTAACTACTGTGTATAAAATAAACAAACTACAAGGAGATATTGGTACAGCATAGGGAATCAAGCCAATATTTTATAATAACTTTGTGATGTATAGGTTATAAAAATATTGAGGTGTTCCCATTGTGGTGCAATGGAAATGAACCCGATTAGTAACCATGAGGTTGCGGGTTTGATCCCTGGCCTCGCTCAACGGGTTAAAGGTCCGGTGTTGCCGTGAGCTGTGGTGTAGGTTGCAGACGTGGCTTGGATCCCACGTTGCTGTGGCTGTGGTGTAGGCCGGCAGCTGTAACTCCAATTCCACCCCTAGCCTGGGAGCCTCCATCTGCCGCGGGCGTGGCCCCAGAAAATAAGTAAATAAATAAATAGAATAAAAATATTGAATCATTACATTGTGTACCTAAGACTAATGTAATATTGTCAATTAACTATAATTATTTTAAAAAAGAGAGGGAAGGCCGGATTCAGGACAGGCCACGCCTGTGGACACAGAGTCGCACAGGAAAGTGGCAGGACCCAGGTGGAAAACGCTGCTAGTGGTGTGGTGTTTGACCCGCACCCCTGGGACTTGGGTGGTTGGAGGAGGTTGAGGTAGGGTGTGCGGTTCCCTTGGGGTGACATTCAGCACTGTATTTGTTAAGATTCTTGAGAGAAACAGAACCAACAGGAGGTGTAGTGTGTGTGTGTGTGTGTGTGTGTGTGTGTGTGTGCATGTACAACGAGATGGAGAGAGATTGATTGATCGATTATTAGGATCTGGCTTATGTGATTATGGAGGCTGAGAGGTCCAGACCCAGGAGAAGAGATAATATAGCTCCAGTCCAAGTCCAAATCTGAAGGCAGGAGAACACGGATGTTCTGGCTGGAGGCAGAGAGGAGGAATTCTTCCCTAGCCTTTTATTCTGTTCAGATTTTCAGTGGGTTGGAAGGGGTCCACCACAGTGGGAGGGGCCATCTGCCTTACTCGGGCTACAGGTTCAGATGTTAATCTCAGCTGGAAACAGCTTCACGGAGACACCCAGAAGTGATGTTTGACCAAAAATACGGACATCCTCTGGCCTGGTCAAGTAGACACATAGAATTGATTTCCTTTCCTTTCCTTTCCTTTTCTTTTCTTCTTCTTCTTTTTTTTGGTCTTTTTAGGGCCGCACCTATGGCATATGGAAGTTCCCAGGCTAGGGGTTGAATAGGAGCTGCAGCTGCCGGCCTCCACCACAACCATTCAGGATCTGAGCTGAGTCTGCGACCTACACCCCAGCTCATGGCAACACCAGACCCTTAACCCACTGAGCGAGGCCAGGGATCAAACCCGCGCCCTCATGGATACTAGTTGGGTTTGTTAGCACTGAGCCACGATGGGAACTCCAGCCATGTATAATTAACCACTACAGACTGTACATATGGTCTTACTGTCTTGATCTTAAGTCTCCTCAGTTATAAAGGGTGAAGAGGATTATTCCTAAAGGTCCTCCTAATTTTAACTTTTGTGTTTTATTGATTTATTGACTGATTTTTAAAATTAAATTTGGGGAGTTCCCTTCGTGGCTCAGTGGTTAACGAATCCAACTAAGAACCATGAGGTTGCGGGTTCGATCCCTGGCCTTGCTCAGTGAGTTAACGATCCGGCGTTGCCGTGAGCTGTGGTGTAGGTCGCAGACGCGGCTCGGATCCCACGTTGCTGTGACTGTGGCGAAGGCCAGCAGCTACAGCTCCTGCTAGACCCCTAGCCTGGGAACCTGCATATGCTGTGGGTGTGGCTCTCCATGAAGGCAAAAAGACAAAAAAAAAAAATTAAATTTGGGGGGGGCCACTGTAACTAAATATAACTTTAACTAAAGCAAACTAAATATTTAACCAGCTATAACTCAGAAATGACACCTGTGAATCCACAGATCTTAGAAACTCATGATTATACTCAGGTTCTGGCTAATATTACTTACCTGCTTTTTTCTTTCTTTTTTTAAACTCTTAAGGTTGTGACAGAGCAACTTTAAGCAGCACAGCCATGGAAGCTTCTCTGTCATTAACACACAGTTCCAGCAGTTTCCTGGACCACCTCGTTCTGGGCTGTTCTCTGCCTTCGCCAAGCATGGCGGAAGTGCTGTATGACAGAGCACCCACCATCTCAGGTGTGTCCCTCGTGCAGGCTAGCACAGCAAACTTGCCTGCAGACAGCGCATTCCACTGTCACTTTGGCTTGAAATCTGTGCATCTTACAGGTGGGTTGTCTTTTTAAGTAGATGTGCCTGATATTTATTTCGACAGTACTTCCTGGAGGTGGAGGGTTGGGATGAGATGATATTTTGAAGTGTGGCTGTTTGTCTCGTTGGGGGTTAAGGAAGGGAGAGTGTAAGCAGAGCGTGGGCTTACCCACTTCCGGCTGGAGGCATTTGATGGAGAAGAGTCTTCTCAGACTGGAATCTCACTCTGCTTGGAATGACCTTCCTCCCTTTCTCCACCTGTTGACCTAAAACATCCTCTGAAATGTCAGGCTCCTCTGTGTAACCTTTCTTGCCTTGCCTGCCCACCTGCTCTCATCTAGATCAGGTCCCTACCTTTGTCTGCCTGTCACCTCCTGTGTGTGTGCGTACCTCTGTCATGCTGTTCATGGTGCCAAATATCCTTGTCTCTTACTTCTGTCTCCCCAACACAAGGGCTGACACATCAGAGGTGATAAATTCATTTATAGCTAAGTCATTTTATTGTGGGCTTTTGAGGAGTCTGTCATTATCTTGCTTCTGTCGCTATACCTGGCCACTCTTTTATGTCAGTCACTCTGCTTGCAACTGGGAGAATAATGATAAACAAGACGTAGGAGGTGCTGACCCTCATGATATGTGTAATCGAGTATGAGAGACCGATTAAAAAGGAATGCAGCAGAAAAGTGCGTGGATGAAGTAACTGTCACCGGTAATTAGTTAGAAGGCGCCGAGAGACCAAAGTGGAAACTGATGGGTGGAGCTACTTTGGGTAAAGATGAACCAGAAGCCTCTCCAGTTGGTGACACAGCGGAGAACTAGGGAGTTGAATCCTCCAGGTTATGGCAGCATGAGGCGCCCATGGGCGGAGTGGAAGGAGCCGGGCACCCTGGAGAGACACAGGCGTGAGATCACAGAGATGCTGCCTGTAGTCAGGAGTTCAGAAGGGAGGACTTGGGAGTTGAACGAGGGGCTGTTGCCGTAGCATCATCGGTAAAGGAGAAGATTCCATCTTGGAGTAATGCGGTGGCGTAAAGACAGAGGAATGCAGGTTTTCAGATTAGATGCTAAAGTTGAACGTTGATCGGATTTTTCTGATGGTTTTGTTGTGGATGAGGAAGGAAAGAAAGGCACCGAGGAGGTCTCTCGCTGGGGTAATGGATCGCCGTGGATTGATGTGGGCGGAGTTGGCAGAAGGAGAAAGAAAGGGCCTCAGGAGAAGGTGAAGAGTTCCTTTGACATTCGAGATGTGTGGACATTTCCCAAGAGAAGGCTCCAGGCAGGTAGCTGGACGTGAGCTTTAAGCCCGGAAGAACTCAGAGGCTTCTTTATGTGTAAATTTAGGAGGCCTCCACCTAAAGATCATATGTAGAGCTGTGGAAATTGATGAGGTTATTTAGGGAAGAAAATGCAGAGAGAAGAGCAAAGAGCACTCAGACAAGCTCTTTGGACCTCCATGGTTTGGAACTTGGGTAAAGGAGGAGGAACCATTCGAGAAAACTGAGGAGAAATGGCCAGGAAGAGAGGAAGCGGGTTTGGGAAGCAAAAGACAAAAGCGTTTCAGGGAAGAGGGACTGTCACCATGAGAAGGTCAGTAAAATGAGGGAGAAGCGTCCATGGAAATTTGCAGACCAGTTTCAGTGAGCGGTGAGGTCAGAGGCTAGACTTAGGAGCACAAAACTGGATGAGAATTCTGGAAGTGGAGGCAACGTGTGTAAAGAGCCCTTTCCAGAAGTCTGGCTGTGGAAGAGAGCTGAGAAATGGACTGGCAGCTATGGAGGGATGCGTTCAGTGAAGGATTATTGTTGTTATAGTCTTTTTTTTTTCTTTTTGTCTTATTAGGGCCTCACCTGTGTCATATGGAGGTTCCCAGGCTAGGGGTCTAACAGGAGCTGCAGCTGCCACCCTACACCACAGCCACAGCAACGCAGGATCCGAGCTGTGTCTGCAACCTACACCACAGCTCACGGCAATGCCAGATCCTTAACCCACTGAGCAAGGCCAGAGATCGAACCTGCATCCTTGTGGATACTAGCCGGGTCTGTTACCACTGAGCCACGAATGGAACTCCTGTTGTTATATTCCTAAGGGGCGAGAGAGCTCCTTAAGATGTTTTTACACCAGTGAAGATAATGCAGGAGCGAGGGAGAAGTTGGAGGTTCAGGGGAGGAAAGAGAGTACATAAGGCTTGAAGCCCTCTGGGGCTTAGGGAGAGATGGGGTCCAGAACCCCAGACGAAGGATGAGCTCGGATGGAAGGAGTTTCCCCTTCTGCTCAGCAGAAGGAGGAAGGATGTGAGGAGGGCAGGCGCAGAGGTGGGTGTGTAGGTAAGAAGATGTGGGGCTTCACTTCCAGTGGCTTCTATTTTCTCACTGAAAAAATGAAATGAAACCATGAACTAAGAATGAGCGAACAGGAGTTCACCTTGTGGTTCAGCGGTAATGAACCCGACTGGTATCTATGGAGACTCAGGTTCGAACCCTGGCCCCACTCAGTGGGTTAAAAAGGATCTGGTGTTGCCGTGAGCTGTGGTGCAGGTCACAGATACAGCTCAGATCCTGCGTTGCTGTGGCTGTGGTGCAGGCCGGCGGCTGTGGCTCCAATTGGACCCCTAGCCCGGGAACTTCCATGTGCCCGGGTGCGGCCCTGAAAAGACAAAAAAAAAAAAAAAAGGTGAACAAATAATTGGACTTATTCTGTTTCTCATGATGTGGAACTAACTTTGCCAATCACTAAGATAGTCAGCACCTCTTTTACTTATCAGTACCCTTTGCTTTTTTCTCTGTTTTGGCAGGGACAGATCTCATCTGCTTATCTGGGCCTTTTCTTTTCTGAAATTAGTTTGTCGTGGTAGTCAGCAGTTTTCTGATGAGATTCAAAATCTGTATCAATAAATTCCCTCTCCAGTCATGCTTGGTAGGGGGCAAGGGCTGGGCAGGACAGGTGAGTGTGTGAGGTGGCAAGAACTGATTGTCGTAGTTTCTAGACGGGCTTCTTAAAGGCTTTGGAGCAGACCGACATTTGAGAAGAAAAAAAACATTTGTGCAGGAAAGAAGGGAGAATGAAGATGACTAAAGAGAAAGTTTAAGTTTTGCCATGTGCTGCACAGTATATAACACTCATTTCCACCTTCCACAGTTTTTTTTTCTTTTTTGTCTTTTCGGGGTCACACCTGTAGCATATGGAAGTACCCAGGCTAGGAGTTGAACTGGAACTGCAGCTGCTGGCCTTCGCCACAGCCACAGCAACAAGGGATCCGAGCCATGTCTGTGACCTACACCACAGATCCTGGCAATGCCAGATCCTTAACCCAGAGTGTGGACAGGGATCAAATCTGTGTCCTCATGGATACTAGTCAGATTCATTTCTGCTGAGCCACGGCAGGAACTCCAATCTTTCACAAAACCTTTAATCAGTTTTCTGCTGTGGTCGGGGTTGACACTGGTGCCCTTACTGGGCTCGGTGTGGAGTAAGAACAAGGGCTCCCCTCGGGCCCCATGCACATTTGGGTTACATTAATATTTTTATTGTGAAATAAATTATTCATAGCCACGGATGTCTATAAAATTTAGGAACAGTTTAAACTGTATAATTATGGTCATAAAATAAGCACCCAACTTCCAGCCAGCCAGCTTAAAATGAGAACACTGCCAGTTCTTCTGCAGACTCTTTGGGGAACAGCCTCAATTGTACCTCTTTTCCGGCCTCCAGGGGTAACAGATAACCCCCTTATCTCCCTTTATAATTACCCCTCAATAATATGTTACCTGGCTCTGGTTATTTTTAAACTAAGTGTAAGTGGAAACATATCCTTTTGTGTTGTGTTGGTTCCCTCATCATTATATTTTTTTGCGATTTATCCATACAAACTTGTTTATGTTCACTGATGTATGGTGCTCTATGACATGAACATACCACAATTTATTAGTTCACCCTGCCTTTGACGGACATTTGGTGTGTTTCTAGGTTTTTCTCTTATAACCAGTGTTGCTAGATTATTCTAGTATCTCATGGTGCAAGCGTGTTCAGATTCTATACTTGGGAGTAAGGTTGCTGAGTCATGGGTTATATTCCTAGTCAACCTCTTCAGGGTAGACTTGATTGCTTTCCAAAGTGATTTTTTTTTTTTTTTTTACCAATTTCAGGTTGTATTTTCACCACTGAGAGCACCAGAGACTTTGCAAACCTGGAGGCAGGGTGTTACCCGGTCCTCCCTGTAGAGAGAGTCACAGTGCAGGAACTGGGTGGACACTCGAAGGCCCGTGAAATTTTGGTGGTCCATTTTCCTTTGTTTCATTTCTTCCTTGTGTAGCCCCCATTCTCAGACAGGAATATCTCTTATCACATGGACATGGTTTGGAGTCTCCCAGGAGGCTGAGAATATCAGAACACAAGACATTCAAAGTTGGAGGCAGAAAAAAAAGGAGAAATTGCCTGGCACACATTGTGTATGTGTGTGTCTTTTTAGGGCCACACTGGTGGCATATGGAGGTTCCCAGGCTAGGGGTTGAATTGGAGCTGTAGCTGCCGGCTTACACCACAGCCACAGCAACACCAGATCCGAGCTGCATCTGTGACCTACACCACAGCTCATGGCATTGCCAGATCCTTAACCCATTGAGTGAGGCAAGGGATTGAACCTGCATCCTCATGGATACTACTCGGATTCGTTACTCCTGAGCCACAATGGGAACTCCCACCATGGCTGTTTAATTGCATCTGTGCTCTTCCTTCTGGCATCTTTCCCTGTTCTTCTCTTTTCTGTCGTGTCCTTTTATAACCATGTGATCCTGAACAAGTGTCTTATCCTGTCTGTGCTTTAAAGCTTAGCGGGTCACAAAGGTTTAATAAAGATGTATTCAGAGATGAAAATCTGTGGATGTCTCACATTCTAGTAAGAGCAGCGTTCTAGAAAGGGCTCTCTCCCTCTAACCATTGGTATCTATCATTGGCATTGTTGTTACTATTTCTATTTGTCTCCTAAATCTAACCTCACAGCCTGTGTTTAAGCAGGTTTAACTTGTTTCTACAGCCAGTGTGTGCCTACAATTCCTTAGGTCTTGACTCTAAAGCTTGCGCTGGCGTGTTGTTGGTTGTCTGTTATTTTGCTTTCATCCTGTTTTGCCGGCAGAGAGCACGTTTCCTCTCCTCATGGTTAGGGTTTGCCGCGGAGGCTTTGCTGAGATATGCTGTCACACACTCACGCACACTTTGGCGCTGATTTTTCTCTCCGAGGAGCAGCCAGGCTTGGCAGCACAAGCAGCACACCCCTCAGTAACTTGGGGACACTGCTGTCACGGCCTCCCAGGCTCTTCACTTCTCCAGCGACACCTCTCCCTGCCAGCGGGGTCAGAAGCAGAACCAGGAGGTGTAGGTCAGGTGTGGGAGAGATATTCAGTCAGGCTCCATCTTGCTGGTGCTTGGGGAGATCCAGTCGCCCCCAGCCCGGGCGCTTTGGGAGGCTAACCGAGCCTGAGCCCTTTCCTCTTGGGTGACCTCCCTGCTGCCTCGTGTGCTGGCCCGCCTCACCTGGTTCTCCTTTACTCTCCTGGTTGGAGAGAAGGATGCTGGTTCTCCAAGGCAGCCCAGAAACACTGAGAATGTGAAGACAGGGAGTTCCCCTTGTGGCTCAGCGGATGAATCTGACTAGTATCCATGAGTGCACAGCTTTGATCCCTGGCCTCGCTCAGTGGGTTAAGGATCTGGTGTTGCTGTGATGCAGCTGGGATCTGGTGTTGCTGTGGCTGTGGCAAAGACCAGCAGCTACAGCTCCGATTTGACCCCTGGCCTGAGCACCTCCGTATGCTGCAGGTGCGGCCCTTAAAAAGACCAAAAAAAAAAAAAAAGGAATGCAAAGACCATGGTCTGAGGAGCTGCTCTCTAGGATGAAAAATACTCTACCCCTAAAACAACAAATGGAGATTAAAAAACAGAAGTCCTAAACTTTTCTAATAATGGTCATGCCTCCTGAAAGAAAACATTAGGGGCCTTGGGTTCCAGTTCCCTTTTGAAGTTGGTGGCCCTGAAATACAGTGTCTTTTTTTTTTTTTTTTTTTTTGCTTTTTAGGGCTGCACCCACAGCATATGGAAGTTTCCAGGATAGGGGTCAAATTGAAGCTGCAGCTGCCGACCTATACCACAGCCATAGCAACTCGGGATCTGAACCACACCTGTGACCTGCACCATAGCTTATGGCAATGCCAGATCCTTAACCCACGGAGCAAGGCCAAGGATCCAACCTGCGCCCTCATGGATACTAGTCAAGTTCGTGACCACTGAGTCACGACGGGAACTCCCCAGTGTTCTCTATTTTAAAACTGGGCAGAGAATCTAGAAGAATTATCAAGATTACGGAGCATAGTCATGGATGAGAGACCCAACGTTTTTCAGAGTCTAGAACGGGGGGTGGGCAAACTATTTCTGTGTGATGTCAGATAGTAAATATTTCAGTCTCTCGGGGCCCTTCTGTCTCTGTGGCCTACTCATCTCTGTTTGGATTTACAGTCTTTTATTTTTTTATTATTTATTTATTTTTTGTCTTTTTGCCTTTATGTAGAGCCGCACCCGCGGCATATGGAGGTTCCCAGGCTAGGGGTCTAACAGGAGCTGCAGCTGCCACAGCCACAGCAACGTGGGATCCGGGCCGCATCCGCATCCTACACCACAGCTCATGGCAACGCCAGATCCTTAACCCACTGAGCAAGGCCAGGGATCAAACCCGCAACCTCATGGTTCTTAGTCGGATTCGTTAACCACTGAGCCACGAAGGGAACTCCGGATTTACAGTCTTTAAACATGTAAAAACTGCTCTTACCTTGGGACTCTTATAAAAAGGGACCACGGGCTGGATTTGGCCTTTAGTTTGCCAACTGCAGTCCTATAAGCTCGTCTTCAATTTTAGAACAGCTGTGGCTATGAGAGAAAAAACTTTGAGAGACTTAATACGGTATATTTTGAGAGCAAGCAATGTGCAGAAATATCAAGATCAAGCCTGACTGGTTAGGAAATAGTCTGGAAAAGGAAATGAACAAAAGAAAGCAAAGGAAAGGAGAACAGAGATTGTGGGACAAGCAGGTACAGGAATCAGGGCTGTGGGAACGAGGCAAGGACACGGATGAGGATAAACAGAGTGTCTCAGACAAAGTAGAGATTGTGGGAAAATGGAGTAAATGAAGTAGATTTTCTCCTAAGCCCAGTTCCTGGCAAATCCACACATACCCTGCTGTGTAACAGACCGGATTTGCATGGGACTTTGAGGACAAATTTATTCCCATTTTGCGGCTTATCACTATAAGCCTCTTGTAACCGTATGTGTCAGGTCATAGGTCCTCATCTGCTTTCCTGCCACGATTCAGCACTGTTAGTTTAGTGCTCGTTCAGTCAGCTTTCATGATTTAAAAAAAAAATGGAGAGAGAGTGTGCATGGCTGCCCTGGGGTGCAGGTCGGCGAAGGTGTTTGGGAAGGACAGCGATGACTGCGGACCGCTTTCTCGTGCCTTAACGAGAAAGCGCGGCAATATCAGTCCTGGTACTTGAATCAAAACACGAAACTTCCTCCCTCCACCCCCCACCCCAGTGACTGATCATCAGAAAATAATCAAGACAGAGAAAGAGGACAATCACGGCATGAAGTGAGAGGCAATTCATGTCAAAGCGAAAAGAAGGAACTGGATCTGAAATGTAAGACCAGGCTGGGAAACAGGTGAACAGATGACTTTTGGCTGGAAGATGATTTGAAAGGCAGAGACTTCCAAGTACCCAAGGGACATCAGACATCAAAAGAGAGGGCTCATTTCCTCAGAGTTATGAGAGTGCTGAGCTGGGAAGCAAAGCATTGTGGCTTTCGCCTTTAACCTACTCTGTACTGGCTGCATGACTTAAGGAAAGTCATTTAGTTTATCTCATTTCATTTAGTCTGTTTCCTCATTAGTAAAAAAGGAAATCATATGTTTTATTTATTTCACGCTTCCTTTTTTTTTTGGTCTTTTTTAGGGCCGTGCTCCCATCTGCAGCCTACACCACAGCTCACAGCATCTCCCCGTCCTTAACCACCCCGAGTGAGGCCAGAGATCGAACCCAAATCCTCATTGATACTAGTCGGTTTCTTAACCTGCTGAGCCACAGCAGGAACTCCCCATACTCCTGTTTGGATTTGTACCTGTACATTAAAGGGCTTTGTAAAATATTAAGTGCTATGATAATGACAGAGATTTTATTAGCTTTAGTGTTTTATTATTTATTACTGTTTTATTAATGGGTTGTCTTCACTCTTAGAGTAAGCTGTGTGCTGTGATGGAGGTGTGCTGTGCACTGTGAGTGACCCAATGGACTAGCTCCCTGTCACGGTGATAACATGATTACATCATTTTCATGGGGTCAAAGTTTTCACCATCTTAGGTTATAAAAACAAGGAAAATTAAAAAATGCAAATCTGGAGTTCCTGTCGTGGCTCAGCAGAAACGAATCCAACTGGTATCCATGAGGACGCAGGTTCGATCCCTGGCCTTGCCCAGTGGGTTAAGGATCCGGCATTGCCGTGAGCTGTGGTGTAGGTCACAGACGTGGCTCTGAACCCGCGTTGCTGTGGCTGTGGTGTAGGCCGGCAGCTACAGCTCCGATTCGACCCCTAGCCTGGAAATCTCCATATGCCGAGTGCGGCCCTATTTTTAGCCAAAAAAAGGGAAAAAAGGAAATAAATTACAGATAGGATTCAGTTGAGTTGTGTCCATTTTAGTTCTTGTTTAGCTGGTGAAGTTTTGAGAGAATGGAGCAGAATTGCCATTAAGGAGAAGGGTCCCAAAATCATGGGCTCACCATGAAAGCACTGAATGGATGTCTGAATGTCAGAAGGGAGCAAGGCATTAAGGAAGAGAGGAGTGGTCTTTCTGGAAATGATGTCGCAAGTGTGACTCAGGCTAGTTTATTCTGGCCACCTCGAGGATTTTGGGGAGATGGTAGCCTATGATCTTTTTCCCTTTGAAGTCTTTCCCAGTGCCATTTCTCTCCCTAAACAAGTATTTTCAGGACATGAGCCCAATGAGCCCTCCTAGAGTCGTCACCGCACGGGAAGCTAACTTCCCACCTAAAGTTCATGCCCCCTTTCCAAACTGCCTCGTGTCTAGACGGGGCTGGGTTTCGACGGCACAGGCGTGGGTGTGATACGGATCTCGTGTGGGCTGAGGCGGTTAAGAAGCAAATGCTCTTTCGTCTCTCTCTTTTATCCTTACCTGCTTGCTGGATATCGATACCAGTGGTGATGCTAGAAATCAGGTCTTGACACATCTGAGTCCCTGCTTGTGGGGGAATTGATTGCCCTGCCGGGAACACTTACATCAGACTGGAACGCGTGCAAAAAATCCACTGTGACTTTTGGGTTTTCTGGCACCACTTGGATTAATACAGCTGCTGATATGAGCAAACCTTTTCAGATGATTCTATTCTCTGCAAATTGTGATTGGCCAGCTTTCTCTCTCTCTCTCTTTTTTCCTTGACTGTGCCCATGGCACGCAAAATTTCCCTGGCCAGGGATCGAACCCGAGCCACAGCACTAACAACGCCAAATTCTTAACTGCTAGGCTACCAGGGAACTCCAGCTAGACTTTTCACTTGATCTGTAGCCCTTTCCCTTTTCTCTCCAGGTCCTTTCTACCCTTCCTGAAATCATGTCCTCAGGTTGAATAATAACATTAACAAAGAACAAAAATAATAGAACAATGGTTACTTCATTCCTGCACACAGGCATTCATTTGTTTGTTTATTTTTTCTCTGCTAGGCTCAAGTGCCTGGTAGTAGCCCAGGTGTTGGACGGGAGCCAAGGACAGATGTTTGTAGGCTCTTGGCTTAAACTGTTGTGCTCGATATAAAAAGGGAATAAACAGTAAAGGCCATAAGTTTCAATGACATGATTTTAAATTGAGAGTCCAGAGGAAGAGGGTATTCACTTTATATCCATGGAATTTGTTTCATTTTCATTTCTTACCTCCCATGTGGCAGACTGCCCTTGAACTGTAAGATCTGTCAGTGGAGCACCCTGCGGTCATTATCTGGTTTATAAAACTAACCCAGGGAGATCAGAGAGTTCTTTAGAACCTAAAACCATGTTGTGAGCCTGGAGCCAAGGTTTAAATACTTGAATAGAAGAGAAGCCGAGAGCCCCTGTGTCGGAGGAGGCTAAACTTATACATAAGAAGTAAATAACCAAAAACCTAGAAAGCAAAAACAAATAAAAATTGGGGCTTACAGAAGCATGCCAGACTGGTCTCTGAGATCTCATAATTTTGTCACTTATAGGCTGTGCTCAGAGGTACACCCACACTATGATCAAGTGGAGTCTGTACTTAAAACGGTTGTCACAGCCTGATATTTGAGTCGTGGTGTTGGGTAACACTGTGGTTTCTAAACAAGAAAATTACTCCGCAATCACTTAGGGATTAAGGGGCTGAACTGGAATGGAAACTGGTTGGAGGGCTCCTTTTATATAAAGTTTCTATCACTAGTTTATACTGGTAATAAGGATCTCACTTGTCTCGAATAAGCATTTAACTTTCCAACAGCCAAAAACCTGACTCTTGGAGGAAGAGCTTCTTATGAGGTGTTGGATGTTGGATGAGGCTTCATCGTTTGAATCCAGACTCTGCCACTCACTATCTCTGTGGCTTGGGGTAAGTCACAAAACCTCTCTCGGCCTCGGTTTCCTCATCAGTAAAATGGAAATAATCATAGGACCTCTCATCTAGGGTCGTCATCAGAGGGATTAAAGGAGCCAGTGGAGGTGAATCATTAGAACAGTACCTGGTAAATGAATCATTGTTACTGCTGTTGTTTTTCTGCTGTAGGTTAAGTGCATTTCCCACTGTTTGAGCCTTGGTTAGATCGGAACGCCTTTGAGCCTGCCTGCAGACGTTAAGGGCTGACTCTGGTGCTTCAGTCTTGTCTGGAGGATGCTCACAGCACGAGGCTCCATAACCAGCCTCTTCCTTCCAAGTCACAGCTAGTTCCCGCCTCTTCTCTTGAGCTGTCACTCTCTCCTGTTACCTTCTTTCTCTCCACTGATTCTGCCTGTCTTCCCCGCAGTCATGTCCTCCTCCCTGGCAATTCTGCACATGTCTGTCCAATCTTCCAGATCTGGCTCAAGAGTTATAATGAAGAAGGGTTTTCTTTTAAATTGGAGCAGGGTATTAAATAGCTAACATTTTTTACAGCCAGCTCCATGGCAGGTGAGGACGGTTTAGTTTAGGAACAGAAGCCGGCCAGTAGCTATGGTAATGACACCAGCCGTGAGAAGGAGCGGGAGCAGTAAGATCCTAGAGCTGCTCTAGGATCTTTGTGCAAGACAAGTTGCACACATCTCATCTTCTCAACTGCAAACTGTAACCAAGTAACCAAATTGCACATCTAACAGGTAACATGTAACTACGTAGTATAAAGGAATATTTCTTTCCCACAGGGGACTTTGACTCACAGAGTCCCTCTTTTGGTGGCAGGTCTTCTAAGGACAAAAGAACTCAAGTGAATCTTAAACAATACTCAGTAGTTTTATTGTTGATGTTCTCATTTTGAAATTATTGCGTGTGTGTTGTAGAATAAAGCAAAGAAGCCAAACTGTTGATGGTGTTAGGATCCTCATTTTTCAGTGTATGAGAAAAGAGAAAAAAAAATAGAGCAGGTAATGGGGAGAATGGTATAATATCAAATCTGAGTTGGAAATATCAAGGTTATA